>JAVLUX010000215.1:21802500-21807500 GCA_032164185.1 Moxostoma hubbsi | reverse complement strand
TGTAAAAGAATAGAATAGAAAATTAACAGAATAGAATAGAATAGAATAGAAAAGTAACAGAATAGAATAGAATAGAAAATTAACAGAATGGAATATAATAGAAAAGTAAGAGAATAGAATAGAAAAGTAACAGAATAGAATAGAATAGAAAATTAACAGAATAGAATAGAATAGAAAAGTAACAGAATAGAATGGAAAAGTAACAGAATAGAATAGAAAAGTAACAGAATATAATAGAAAATTAACAGAATAGAATAGAATAGTAACAGAATAGAATAGAATAGAAAAGTAAAAGAATAGAATAGAAAATTAACAGAATAGAATAGAATAGAAAATTAACAGAATAGAATAGAAAAGTAACAGAATAGAATAGAAAAGTAACAGAATAGAATAGAAAATTAACAGAATGGAATAGAATAGAATAGAAAAGTAACAGAATAGAATAGAAAAGTAACAGAATAGAATAGAATAGGATAGAAAATTAACAGAATGGAATAGAATAGAATAGAAAAGTAAGAGAATAGAATAGAATAGAAAAGTAACAGAATAGAATAGAAAATTAACAGAATAGAATAGAATAGAAAAGTAACAGAATAGAATAGAAAAGTAACAGAATAGAATAGAATAGTAACAGAATAGAATAGAAAAGTAACAGAATAGAATAGAATAGAAAAGTAACAGAATAGAATAGAATAGAATAGAATAGTAACAGAATAGAATAGAAAAGTAACAGAATAGAATAGAATAGATAAGTAACAGAAAAGAATAGAATAGTAACAGAATAGAATAGAAAAGTAACAGAATAGAATAGAATAGAAAAGTAACAGAATTGAATAGAATAGAATAGAATGCATCTATGAAGAGTAATAATAACCTTTGTGGTGAATATAGACATTTAAATAAGTTGCTACGACTGTGTAAAATGCAGAACAATGCAATATAGATGATACATTTTGGACAACAAGAGACCGGTGGAAACGTGCTTTAATATTTATTGGAATGTATTACTGTATAACCACATAACATCGCTGCAAACCAGGTTACTGATGTTGAGTTAAGATGACCATTAACAGTGAGCAATCATGGGAAATGCTTTGAAGAGAGGAGATCATTGATTATCTGTCTCATTAACTACATAAACACCCACAGTAAAGGATGTTTGGGTATGAGCAGGTGTCTAGTGGGTTAAGTGAGTTACCTAACCTAACCACGTGGGGCGTGTGTTTACAGGTATACAGTTAAAGCTGCAAGCTATTTCTGCACTGGCTTTCGTCTTTAATCACAGATTGTCAGTCTGACATTAAATGCCTCCATGCTGCAGTCAACGGTCATATTGATGGCTGATATTATCCACGTGTTGAGGGACGTTACTGTGACATGTTTAAGGCTTTATTGCATTTTTAAGCCTATTATTTTCATGCCCGTCATTATTGAATCCATGTTTCATGTTTTAGTTTACTATTGTAGTATTACGGTTCAATTGCATGATCAACTGAGGCTGAACAAAATATAATATAACATATAATATAAAGTGTCCCATTGAACTCGTATCAGCCGTATCACCTCTTAAATTGATACTACATCAGTATTAATTGTTTAATTGTATATCATTATATCAACATGTCTCCGGCTCTGGATATCTCCAGTCAAGATCACACACAGGCAAAGTTCAAATCATTAGATTCATCCACCAGACGGGCAGTGCCGAAACACGACTGGCGTAAAGTGTTCTTCCGCAAATTGCTTGCAATTATACGTTTCCACCACAGATGTCGCTAGAGAGCACAAAGTTGCCTAGTGAAGCTTTATCTCATGTTAACGATTGGAACTTTGTTGCAAAGTGTTACAATTTCTATTTATCATTTTTAGAATGTTTCACCTTAAGTCATCTTAAGACCAGCTGATCGACAATTACTGCTATATTGTATCTATTTTTTAAAATAAAAATAATTCTAAATGTTGTAGAATTATTGCAGTTTTCATGAGCTCATATTAATTAAAAGACTTTATGAAATAATGTATTTGTCAAACCCTTTAAAGGTTTTTAAAAATGGTGAAAAACGTACAGGACTGATATAAACGCTATTGTTAGTTCATGATACCTAATGCGTTAACTAATGTTAATGAAAGGAACCTTATTGCGAAGGGTTTTGTTTCTAATTTTGGATTCACTTTACAATAAGTCTGTTTACATTAGTTAATGCATTAGGGATAATCACGATCATTTATATCAGCATTTAGCCTATTAATCGTGGTTAATGTTAATTTATGAACTAATGGATGTTCTTAACGCGTTAACTAATCTTACGTATTCAACTTTTTATTAAAAAAATGTATTGTATGTTGAAATTAACATGAGCCAAAAATATTGTGCGTGTTTTCATAGTATTGTGGTTGCAGCGAATTATTGAGGCTTAATGACATTTTTATGCCATGCTGTTCATAACAGTTGCCAGATGAGGGCGCTGTTGTTTTGCTATTTCATTTACCCTGGCTATTTGCATTATAAGGACCTGACAGAGCTCAATCTTCTTCTAAAAATCTGCATTTGTGTCCTGCTGAAGACTGGAATGACTTCGGGGTAAGTGAATAATGACAGAATTTTTGGGTGAACTGTTCCTTTAAGAACAGTTTCAACATGATGGCCTCAATAATCATCATCGTTGCCCCATTTAGATATTCTTAGTTGATGTTTTCCTTCTGTTGTCTTACATGATTGTTTAAAGCATTACCACATGAATGGGGCACATAACTTGAACATTGGTTGGTGATACAACTACATTAACATGGGTTTGTTATCAGTCAAATACGACCTTTGACCTTGTTTCCCTTCATAATAGCCACGACAAGCCATATGATGTTTAACTGGGACAAAGGTGGGTTCGTGTTTTCAGTGTCCTCAAAGACGAGGTCAAAACCATGAGCACATTTAGTCCACAGGCTCTCTTATATAACCCGTTATATCATTTCTATAGCATGAAACCTATAGTCCCTCAACCAAACACTGTTTCACATGGCCGAACATCACAACATTTAAAGATCAAAAAAGCACCCGAGAATTCATCATAATATCTTTCTATATAACTTGGAATGGGGAACGTTCACAAATCTTCTCTGTTTTTAATATATTTTCTTTAAACTGTTACACAAAAACAAACTACGGCACAATAATCACATTCATGTCAGTGATACGAGGGCATAGCCAGGAAATACTTTCGATTGGGCCTAAAAAAAACCCCCCAATTTTTACCAAATGTTCCTTAACAACAGAGAAGTGCTTTCATTTTATAAATATATCAAATGAGTGGCGTAGTGGGCTAAAGCACATAACTCGTAATCAGGAGGTTGCTGGTTTGGTCCCCACAGTCACCACCATTGTGTCCTTGAGTAAGACACTTAACTCCAGGTTGCTCCGGGGTGATTGTCCCTGTAATAAGTGCACTGTAAGTCGCTTTGGTGGTGGTGTAGTGGGCTAAAGCACATAACTGGTAATCAGGAGGTTGCTGGTTCGATCCCCACAGTCACCACCATTGTGTCCTTGAGTAAGACACTTAACTCCAGGTTGCTCCGGGGGGATTGTCCCTGTAATAAGTGCACTGTAAGTCACTTTGGTGGTGGTGTAGTGGTCTAAAGCACATAACTGGTAATCAGGAGGTTGCTGGTTCGATCCCCACAGTCACCACCATTGTGTCCTTGAGTAAGACACTTAACTCCAGGTTGCTCCGGGGGGATTGTCCCTGTAATAAGTGCACTGTAAGTCGCTTTGGTGGTGGTGTAGTGGGCTAAAGCACATAACTGGTAATCAGGAGGTTGCTGGTTCGATCCCCACAGTCACCACCATTGTGTCCTTGAGTAAGACACTTAACTCCAGGTTGCTCCGGGGGGATTGTCCCTGTAATAAGTGCACTGTAAGTCGCTTTGGTGGTGGTGTAGTGGGTTAAAGCACATAACTGGTAATCAGAAGGTTGCTGGTTCGATCCCCACAGTCACCACCATTGTGTCCTTGAGTAAGGCACTTAACTCCAGGTTGCTCCGGGGGGATTGTCCCTGTAATAAGTGCACTGTAAGTCACTTTGGATAAAAGCATCTGCCAAATGCATACATGTAAATGTATATTGAAGTCAAAGAAAGTCTCTAATATTCTGGGTGGGCCTCGGACTAATTTAGGCAGACCCCCGTTCCACCCCTGGTCCACCCCTGGTCCACCCCTGGCTTTGCCACTGCAGTAATATATCAAGTCAAACTTACAGTTCTGGCACTTTCAGTTTTGTTGGAACATCTAATGATTATAACTCCCTCTAGTGGAACAATTGAGGCATTATATGAGACTGAAGCACTGAAGACTGGACATTAATTGTCAAAAACATGGATTTATATAATATTGGATGTATTCAACCCACATTGACCACCATACTCATCTATAAGGTCAGTCCAGATGAACTTTAGCAGATAATAACTGCATTCACAATCATCAGCAGCTCAGAAAGTAATGTATGGCATATGTGTCCCATGACAATATGAGGCTTTTTGGACATGGTAATGTCTCCGTATTCAAGTACAATGAATGTGCCATGCAGGGTTTGTTCTGGAACTACATATATAATGCAAAGCCACAGACTTCAGTTATAGCTACATTTCTGCACATCAAACAGATGAAGCGATGACCCTCACCTCTGGAGGTGCTCTGACGTGTGTGTGTCTTTTGGACAAAAGGGGTGTTTTACCTGTCGTCCAATCAGCACATAAAACAGCTGGTATTTGTGGATGAGGGTTCTTTTGATGATCAGAAACCCGTCAAGAGCTTCAGCATGGTGAGTTTAGATCTTATAGATTACAATGTCATGTTTTGCATTTGCAGATTTATTCATACGTGTACGATCTGTGCACTGTAGGTCTGTTAAAGTTACGAGGAAGTCAGTGTAAAAATGTCCATTTAAATCCACATATGAAAAGTTTATACATTCATTTAGAAGCATAACATGATCTTTATTCTCCCATTA
>JAVLUX010000215.1:21765000-21800000 GCA_032164185.1 Moxostoma hubbsi | reverse complement strand
AGAGGGAAGTTTGTCAGATTTCACCATGTGACATTCTGGGTGGGCAATGCCAAACAGGTGAGTTAGTTGTGTGAAAGTATCGTTACAGAAATAATATCTAGAGACAATTTTACAGTGTTTTGCGATGTTCATTTTGCGCTTTCTCTGATTAAATAAAATGATACATTTTTCCGAAGTGATACATTTTGATACTTTTAGATAAATTGATACATGTGACAAAGGCAGCAAGACTGAACTTATATTTTTATATTTAATGACACAATCATTATTGTTCTGATAAAGTTTTAGGATTGATTTAAAGTTAAATAAAGAGTATGTGTCGCAATGGAGACAACATTCATCTGAACTGCTAATAATAATAATAATAATAATAATAATAATATCACAATATCAGAGATGTTACTAAAACGATGAGTCATTCGGCTGGACAGACGTGTGTAGAACAGCTCTTTGATCATTTAATCAATAATGTGATCTTAATCCAAGAATGACCCAGTAGTTTATCTCATCTGATCTTGATAAGCAAAACTTATTTACACAGTAAACAAATAACATGTGACCATTAATCTCTTAAACGTCCTTAAAATACATTTAAAGAAAAGTGCAAAACATGTCAATGTCACATTTATTTGTATAGCACCATTAAATGTTGACCAAAGGGCTTCAAAGCAGTAAATAAAAACCGTAAAGTAAAAATAATAGTAATAACAATAATGTTGCATTGACAGTAATGCACTTACAATGGAAGTCTATGGGACAAGCGCTTCCCCCATTGACTTACATCGCATATAACCCAAAAACCAGGTGATTTAATGGTGTTTTCTCGTCCTGGTCTAGGCTGCGGTGTTCTACTGTGATAAGTTTGGCTTCGAGCCAATGGCGTATAGAGGACTGGAGACGGGCAGTCGAGGAGTGGTGTCGCACGCCATCAGAGAGGACAAGGTGTGTCTCACGCACCCCGTGGACCTGATATTCCTAGTATTAATGTACTAAAATGGAAAGAAGTGATATTCATGGGATGTCTATGTACCCATCCATGTCAAAAGGCACCTTACAGAGTTTTGAGTTTCCTATTTGTTCTTTCAACAGATAATATTTGTGTTCGAGTCTGCCCTGAATCCTGGAAATGAGGGTATGAATCAATTCACTCTAAAAATGCTCAAGCGTTCCCACGAAACCCATCGAGGACACATACAGTCCTATGAAAAACTCTTGTCTTAAGATGGTTATTTATATCTTCAACTGTAGTGTGTCAATAGGAAATATAAACGTTAGACTCCCAAACATGGATTTATACAGGGAGCCCTGTAACAGATGGCATGGTCCACACAGTGCCCCCACTGAACATCGTCCCAGTCTGAGATTACATAAAGAGACAGAAGTTTTTGAGATAGATGAAATAGTTAGAAGAACAGAGCATCTCCAAAACAACACGTCTTGTGGGGTGTTCCCGGTATGCAGTGGTCAGTACCAACCAAAAGTGTCCAAGGAAGGACAACTGGTGAACCGGCGACAGGGTCATGGGCGCCCACGGCTCATTGATGCGTGTAGGGAGCGAAGGCTATCACGTTTGGTGCGATCCCACAGAAGAGCTACTGTTGCACAAATTGCTGGAAAACGTAATGCTGGCCATGACAGAAAGATGTCAGGACACACAGTGCATCACAGCTTGCTGTGTATGGGGATGAGTAGCCGCAGACCGGTCAGAGTGCCCATGCTGACCTCCGTCCACCACCGAAAGCACCTATAATGGGCATGTGAGCGTCAGAACTGGACCATGGAGTAATGGAAGATGGTGGCCTGTTCTGATGAATCACGTATTCTTTTAGATCATGTGGACGACCGAGAGCATGTGCGTCGTTTACCTGGGGAAGTGATGGCAGCAGGATGCATTATGGGAAGATGGCAGGCCTGAAGAGGCAGTGTGAGGCTCTGGGACAACATGGGTCCTGGCATTCATGTGGATGTTACTTTAACACGTACCACCTACCTAAAGATTGTTGCAGACCACGTACACCCCTTCATGGCAACGGTATTCCCTGATGGCAGTGGCCTCTTCAGCAGGATAATGCGCCATGCCACACTGCACACATTGTTCAGGAATGGTTTGAGGAACACAACAAAGAGTTCAAGGTGTTGACTTGGCCTCCAAATTCCCCAGATCTCAATCTGATTGAGCATCTATGGGATGTGCTGGACCATTACAGGACTTGAAGGATCTTCTGCTAAATTATTGGTGCCAGATACCACATGACACCTTCAGAGGTCTTATGGAGTCCATGCCTCGATGGGTCAGAGTTGTTTTGGTCATTTTGACAGAAATTATGGCGACTCGTACAGGACGCCTATTGTCCCGTATTTTAGCGGTGAGACGCTCAAGGGGGAAACATCTGGTATTAAGGAGTCAAATTAAAACAAAAGAGAAAAAAAGAAACCCCCGCTTGGTCTTGAGGGGGATTCCTGTCCCGTATTGAAGTGTGCCGAAAAGTTGGCAACCCTAGTTACAATGCAAAATATTATATAATATGAATATCTAAATATAATAATCAATAATATCTTTCTTTGGATTTAAAAATGTAATGTTTCCGTGAGACTAGCCCGCTAAGTGCAACACATGCTAACTGTTTTACTCGTTCAATTGTAAAAAGCTCAAAAGTTTCTCTCTTTTACACAGAAATGGGTGAACATCTTGTAAAACATGGCGATGGGGTGAAGGATGTGGCATTTCAGGTGGAAGACTGTGACTTTTTAGTGAAGGTAAATCAACTGGTGGTTTTATCCTCATGATCAGTGTCATTTTTGGCTGTGGCTCGAGCCTGTAGTTCTTTATACAACAACTAGCGGGCACAATTAGCTCATTAGCTGAGTTACAGCATCGCTAATGTCCCAAGAGGAACACTCATTAATCGTATTAACTTACTCTCAGAGGTTTCTCCAAAAATTCCAAAATAATTATTATTATTATTAATAATAATAACAACAGACGAGGCAATTGCAGACGTTCAGATAAACCGATCTTGGCAGAATGCGATGAGAAATGCTTCATTTTGAGACTTTGGTGTCTTTTGTCAAATCTGAGCACAATTTGAGACATTGTTGAGATCTCTTCTGTAATTTAAAAGTCTACACATGGGCTTAATGAAATCTTTTTCTCAGGAGAAACATATGGTCGTGTCTTGAACGTAACCATCCGGATGCCAGAAGTCTCGCGAGAGGTTGCATGCAACGTTCACACACTGTATTTATTATGTTAATTTGGAGTCTCACAGAAACCTTTATCCATATCCCTACTCCCAAACATAACCCTAACTATACCCCCTGAATCTAGCCCTAACCCTAACAAGAGTATATGCAAGTCTCGCGAGACTTTAACATCCGGACGGTTACCTTCGAAACACAGCCAAAAATTATCCGGGAATTTAACCTCGAGGAGAGACAATTGCGATATTAAGGTACGGTAAGGTAACCCCCCTCCAATAATTGTACGTATTGGAGACAAATGAAGTT
Organism: Moxostoma hubbsi; assembly: GCA_032164185.1. Lineage (NCBI taxonomy): Eukaryota > Metazoa > Chordata > Actinopteri > Cypriniformes > Catostomidae > Moxostoma > Moxostoma hubbsi. The sequence goes on along the minus strand of JAVLUX010000215.1, from coordinate 21,796,493 downwards.
TAAAGTGTTTATGTGTTCCCAGAAAGCCAAAGAGAGAGGAGCGGTGATCGTTAAAGAGCCCTGGGTGGAGCAAGATTCTGGCGGGAAAGTCAAATATGCCGTTATTCAAACAGTACGTCAGAATAGTCAACATGTCTTTTGTACAGACACACCAACACACATTTACTTTAAAAGTCTAAAGTAACTTATTATATTCACGTTGATTCAGTAATGTTGAATATTTTTGACTTCGATAACATTTTTATTTAAATAAATAAATATAAAAAAAAACGTTTTCTCAGTGTATATTATGAATCTGATTATATTTCTGATTTTTTCTTGTGCAGTATGGGGACACGACACACACATTTATTGAGTACATGGGCTCATATAAAGGTCTGTTTCTTCCTGGATATCAAAAGCCGCTCTTCAAAGACCCTCTGTTACCAAAACTGTGAGAGAATTTTTTGTGTTTACTAAAAAAAAAAAAATCCACGATTGAGCTTTTACATGAACAAATGTGCTTCTAAAATAATTAGAAATACGAGTGTGTGTATGTTTGGTCTTAGGCAAGAAATATAGTCTATGCAAGTATGCACATTTTTGACCAAAGTGCACAGCCCTGTTGTGAGGGGTTTATACCAATAAAATCACTCACACAATAATTGTTTTCAAACAGGTTTCCCTAACAGTATACCAACATACACATACGCATTTATGTAACTAGAAGCGCCTATGTTCACGTACTTATTTTCCATTGAGTATATTTAGGGCTTCTAAAAACACGAAACACTTTGCACAAATGGATTTATATTTGTGGTTTTCTCTCTGCAGGCCACCAGGACTCTTAAATTTTATTGATCACATTGTGGGAAACCAGCCAAATGATAAAATGGTGCCAGTATCGGACTGGTGAGGGACACATTCAACAAACAAGTCAGTATAACAAATTCGTGGAAATGTCATTGGCAAATAACACTTCCTGTTTCTCTGCAGGTATCAGAAGTGTCTGATGTTTCACAGGTTCTGGTCCATCGACGATAAGCAGATTCACACAGAGTACAGCGCTCTCCGCTCCATCGTGGTTACAAATTACGAGGAAACCATCAAGATGCCCATCAATGAACCAGCACCAGGAAAAAAGATTTCACAAATCCAGGTTCTACCCACTGATTGACAAATAATTCAGTTTCTTAACGACATCTTGTTCACAATCCATTTTACTTACGTAAAAATCATTTTTTTTTAATTTATGCGTAATATTATACAACCAATATGGGTTTTTCAATGACCGATATCTAGAGAGCAGGATGGCCGATATAAATGCAGATAGATGATGCAATTTAACAACAGCTAATCAGATGTCCGCAAAATCTGTATTACAGTATTTACTCAAAGTTGTTTATATTTGAAAAATCTATTGGTAGACAATAATAATAATGACGCTTTACATTTATATAGCGCTTTTCTAGGCACTCAAAGCGCTTAACATAGTATAGGGGGAATCTCCTCACCTGGATGATGCAACGGCAGCCATAGTGCGCCAGAACGCCCACCAGCTATTGGTGGAGAGGAGAGAGTAGAGTGATGTAGCCAATTCTGGAATGGAGATTAATACGAGTCCATGATAGATAGGGGCCAATGGGGGGAATTTGGCCAGGACACCGGGGTTACACCCCCTGGGATTTTTAATGACCACAGAGAGTCAGGACCTCGGTTTAACCTCTCATCCGAAAGACGGTGCCTTTTTACAGTATAGTGTCCCCGTCACTATTCTGGGGCATTAGGACCCACACAGACCGCAGTGTGAGCACCCCCTGCTGGCCTCCCTAATACCACTTCTAGCAGCAACATTGGTTTTCCCCAGGAGGTGTCCCATCCAGGTACTAGCCAGGCTCAACCCTGCTTAGCTTTAGGGGGCAACCAGTCAAGAGCTGCAGGGTGATATGGCTGCCAGACAAGGGAAAGTTAACATTTCTATTAATTGGCCGAGTGAAAACGGTAATCAACTGACGGGGATAATGGCAAAATGGCTAAAAATCTGCCGATACATCGGTCTTTCATTACAAAAAAATCATATTTATTTATTTTCGATTTTGGGATGGTATATAGGTCCATAGCCCATCCTGGCTATATCTTTGGGCAGGGCAGTTATTCTGACATCGGGCCCTATTTGAAGACACTAAGCGCGGCACTATTCTTTAAATCATAAGTACAAAGTAAATGGGCATGACCATGAAGTTTAGATATTTTTGTGCAAGCGTGCGCTAAGACTAGGAGCGAGTGAGTTTGGCAAAATTACGCATGCATAGCGCCATAGCGGATAAAGTGCAATTGAATTCGAAGGTTCTTCTCAGGTTATTACGTCATCTGCATCAGAGGGGGACTGGCCATCGGGAGAACCAGGACTTTTTCTGGTGGGCCGGCCACGAAACGGGGCCGCGATATGCCAACGATAAGCTGAAGGGGGCTGTGTAACACATTGCCACTTCCCCTTCCCAGTCGACAACTTCACATCGCCACCCCAAAGTCGACAAACTTTCTTTTGAGTTTATATTTTGCACTGAAAACAGACGTGCTGCAATTGCGCTTAGTGCCATTTCATTACCATTCAGTACACCAACAGTTAGTGCAAACACACCCACCCACGCCCACTTGCACACTCATGTAAATATTGCCCACCATGTTCTGGACAGTTCTCGTAACTAGCTATATTAAGCAAGAATGACATGTAAGATACTTAAAAAAAGAGCTATAATGGAATGTTTACACTAACATTAGAGCTTTAGCAAACTTAATTTCTTCTTCTGTTTTGAAGAATGCCTGGGTATCTCAGCGAGTATTGACGGCGACTACCACCCCTGGAGTTTGCTAGTTCGCTAGTTCGAATCCCAGGGCGTGCGGAGCGACTCCAGTCAGGTTTCATTAGCAACCAAATTGGCCCGGTTGCTAGGGAGGGTAGAGTCACATGGGGTAACCTCCTCGTGGTCGCTAAAATGTGGTTCTCGCTCTCGGTGGGGCGTGTGGTGAGTTGTGCGTGGATGCCGCGGAGAATAGTGTGAAGCCTCCACACGCGCTACATCACAACGGTAAAGCGCTCAACAAGTCACATGATAAGATGTGCGGATTGACGGTCTCAGACGCGGAGGCAACTGAGATTCATCCTCCGCCACCCGGATTGAGACGAGTCCCTGCGCCACCACGAGGACTTGGAGCGCATTGGGAATTGGACGTTACAAATTGTGAGAAAAAGGGAAGAAATCCCAGAAAAAGAAAGAAAATAGTCCATTTATATTTCATGATATTTCATTCAATTCTTAACTAAAATCCATTCTTAAAATGTTCTAATAATGGAATTGGGCAAAATGCGCATGATCACGTTTAATTCATGTTTTTGTGGTGTCTTAACTCTCTAATTCATTTGTGAAGGAGTATGTCGACTACAACGGAGGGCCAGGAGTTCAACATATAGCCCTCAACACATCCGACATCATTCAAGCGGTGCGTTTCCAAAATGACAAACGCCTTGAAAAGTGATTTAATTTCTATTATATCAATGGGTGAAATGAAAAACAAACCAAAACTCATTAACCCCTTTTCTTTTGATGTAGATTGTGAACCTCAGAGCTCGAGGAATGGAGTTCCTGTCCACTCCTGATACCTACTATGACTCTCTACGACAGAAACTCAAGACGGCGAAGATCAAAGTGAAGGAAGACCTCAAAAGACTGCAGGTAAGATATCCGTAACTTCTGGGGACATAAATGGACATATTTGAACGTTTATCCGAATGCAGATTTTTGGAATTTGAACTGATAATGTTTTCCTTTATCCAGTTGTTTTTTTTTTCTCTTGTTCAACACAGGAGTTAAAAATCTTAGTGGACTTTGACGATAAGGGCTACCTGCTCCAGATCTTTACCAAACCTGTGCAGGACAGACCCACGCTCTTTCTGGAGGTGATCCAGAGGAACAATCACTTTGTGAGTACAGTAGTCCATCGTTTGTTTTACACAGGGAGGCGAATAACATGCACGTCTAAACAGGCCTGTAGTTTTATTAGGGGCATATTTGAAGCTTTTGAAGGGGGGAAATGCCCAAAGACAAGACATTTCCATCCAGACCACACCAAAGAGCAGTTAACTTAACTGCGGGCCATTGACAACCGTCAAAAAGATCCTCTAGGAACATGAGAAAAGTGTTCTCCAAATAATACCATTTTAATATGGCACATACTGGAAGATCATATTAAAATAGTACGATGTGCCGTTATTCTGATTAAATATGATTTGTGTCTTTTCCACTCCACAAGGGGTTTGGAGCGGGAAACTTCAAATCTCTGTTTGAGGCCATTGAAAAGGACCAGGACGCCAGAGGAAACCTCACGGTGCTCACATCAGAGGGCGCGGGCGTGCCGCAGGCCATTTACTGAATCACACACAACGGGCCACTCAAACACTACTGCATGAATACACACTGGTGGTCAACACAGTAGCGTTTGTGCTGGGGTCAAATGTTAATCATAAAGGTCCAATGCCATCCAGAACACTGGACCTCTAGGACATTAATAAATACATTCATATATGAAATTTGTGTATCCATATTATTTTTGATGATTTTCATATTATTGAATACATAAATCTGAAATATGGAATATATTATAATCTGTTAATTTAGGAATACATGTACATATTCAAACACACATTGATATATATATATACATATATTCAAACTGCCATTTTTTTAGTATATGTACAGTGGCAAGAAAAAGTATGTGAACCCCTTTTGAATGATGCGGTTTTCTGCATCAATTGGTCTATAGACAACTATAGACAAACATAATGTGCTCATGCTGACAACACACAAACAACTATAATCATCAATGTTTTTATTGAACACATCCCATTAAACATTCACAGTGCTGTGGAAAAAGTAAGTGAACCCTTGGATTTAATAACTGGTCAATCCTCCTTAACCTCACGCAAGTGTTTCCGGTAGCTGTTGATTAGACCTGCACAAAGTTCAGAAGGAATTTTGGATCATTCTTCCTTACAGAACTGCTTCAGCTCAGACATATTGTTTGGATGTCTGGTGTGAACGGCTCTCTTGAGGTCATTCCACAGCATCTCTATTGGGTTCATGTCTGGACTCTGACTGGGAATGTTTTTCTTTTTTTGAGGTCATTCTGTTGTGGATTTACTTTGATGTTTAGGGTCATTGTCTTGCTGCATCACTCACTTTCTACTGAGCTTCAGCTGGCACACTGCCACCCTAATATTATCCTGTAGATATCTTGATAAACTTGGGAATTCATTTTTCCCTTGATGCTGGCAAGTGGTCCAAACCCCAAAGCAGCCCAAAATCATGACGCTCCCTCCACTGTACTTCACAGTTGGGATGATGTTTTCATGTTGGTATATGGTGCGCTTTTTATGCCATATGTAGTGTTGTGTGCTCTTCCCAAACAATTCAATCTTACTTTCATCTGTCCACAAAACTTTTTCCCAGTAGCGTTGTGGAGCGTCAAGTTGGTCTTTGGCAAACTTCAGCCACACAATAATGTTTCTGTTGGAAAGCAGCGGCTTCCTTCATGATGTCCTGCCATGAACACCATACCTGTTTAATGTTTTCTGTACAGTAGACTCATGAACAGAGATGTTAACCAGCTCCAATGATTCCTTCAAGTCTTTATCTGTCACTCTAGGGATCTTTATTACCTCATTGATCATTCTGCGGTGTGTCCTTTGAGTCATCTTGGCTGGACGGCCACTTCTAGTGAGAGTACCTATAGTACTAAATCACCTCCATTTATAGACAGTTTGTCTGACTGTGAACAGATGAATATCTAACGGCCACTTCTAGTGAGAGTACCTATAGTACTAAATCATGTCCATTTATAGACAGTTTGTCTAACTGTGCACAGATGAATATCTAATGGTCACTTCTAGTGAGAGTACCTATAGTACTAAATCATGTCCATTTATAGACAGTTTGTCTAACTGTGCACAGATGAATATCTAACGACCACTTCTAGTGAGAGTACCTATAGTACTAAATCATCTCCATTTATAGACAGTTTGTCTAACTGTGCACAGATGAATATCTAACGGCCACTTCTAGTGAGAGTACCTATAGTACTAAATCATCTTCATTTATAGACAGTTTGTCTAACTGTGCACAGATGAATATCTAACGGCCACTTCTAGTGAGAGTACCTATAGTACTAAATCATCTCCATTTATAGACAGTTTGTCTAACTGTGGACAGATGAATATCTAACGGCCACTTCTAGTGAGAGTACCTATAGTACTAAATCATCTTCATTTATAGACAGTTTGTCTAACTGTGCACAGATGAATATCTAACGACCACTTCTAGTGAGAGTACCTATAGTACTAAATCATCTCCATTTATAGACAGTTTGTCTAACTGTGCACAGATGAATATCTAACGGCCACTTCTAGTGAGAGTACCTATAGTATTAAATCATTTCCATTTATAGACAGTTTGTCTAACTGTGCACAGATGAATATCTAACGGCCACTTCTAGTGAGAGTACCTATAGTACTAAATCATGTCCATTTATAGACAGTTTGTCTAACTGTGCACAGATGAATATCTAACGGCCACTTCTAGTGAGAGTACCTATAGTACTAAATCATCTCCAATTATAGACAGTTTGTCTAACTGTGCACAGATGAATATCTAACGGCCACTTCTAGTGAGAGTACCTATAGTACTAAATCATGTCCATTTATAGACAGTTTGTCTAACTGTGCACAGATGAATATCTAACGACCACTTCTAGTGAGAGTACCTATAGTACTAAATCATCTCCAATTATAGACAGTTTGTCTAACTGTGCACAGATGAATATCTAACGGCCACTTCTAGTGAGAGTACCTATAGTACTAAATCATCTCCATTTATAGACAGTTTGTCTAACTGTGGACAGATGAATATCTAACGGCCACTTCTAGTGAGAGTACCTATAGTACTAAATCATCTCCATTTATAGACAGTTTGTCTAACTGTGGACAGATGAATATCTAACGGCCACTTCTAGTGAGAGTACCTATAGTACTAAATCACCTCCATTTATAGACAGTTTGTCTAACTGTGCACAGATGAATATCTAACGGCCACTTCTAGTGAGAGTACCTATAGTACTAAATCATGTCCATTTATAGACAGTTTGTCTAACTGTGGACAGATGAATATCTAACGGCCACTTCTAGTGAGAGTACCTATAGTACTAAATCACCTCCATTTATAGACAGTTTGTCTAACTGTGGACAGATGAATATCTAACGGTCACTTCTAGTGAGAGTACCTATAGTACTAAATCACCTCCATTTATAGACAGTTTGTCTAACTGTGGACAGATGAATATCTAACGGTCACTTCTAGAGAGAGTACCTATACTACTAAATCACCTCCATTTATAGACAGTTTGTCTAACTGTGGACAGATGAATATCTAACGGTCACTTCTAGTGAGAGTACCTATAGTACTAAATCACCTCCATTTATAGACAGTTTGTCTAACTGTGGACAGATGAATATCTAACGGCCACTTCTAGTGAGAGTACCTATAGTACTAAATCATCTCCATTTATAGACAGTTTGTCTAACAGTGGACAGATGAATATCTAACGACCACTTCTAGTGAGAGTACCTATAGTACTAAATCATCTTCATTTATAGACAGTTTGTCTAACTGTGCACAGATGAATATCTAACGACCACTTCTAGTGAGAGTACCTATAGTACTAAATCATCTCCATTTATAGACAGTTTGTCTAACTGTGCACAGATGAATTTCTAACGGCTACTTCTAGTGAGAGTACCTATAGTACTAAATCATCTCCAATTATAGACAGTTTGTCTAACTGTGCACAGATGAATATCTAACGGCCACTTCTAGTGAGAGTACCTATAGTACTAAATCATGTCCATTTATAGACAGTTTGTCTAACTGTGGACAGATGAATATCTAACGACCACTTCTAGTGAGAGTACCTATAGTACTAAATCATGTCCATTTATAGACAGTTTGTCTAACTGTGGACAGATGAATATCTAACGACCACTTCTAGTGAGAGTACCTATAGTACTAAATCATCTCCAATTATAGACAGTTTGTCTAACTGTGCACAGATGAATATCTAACGGCCACTTCTAGTGAGAGTACCTATAGTACTAAATCATGTCCATTTATAGACAGTTTGTCTAACTGTGGACAGATGAATATCTAACGGCCACTTCTAGTGAGAGTACCTATAGTACTAAATCACCTCCATTTATAGACAGTTTGTCTAACTGTGGACAGATGAATATCTAACGGTCACTTCTAGTGAGAGTACCTATAGTACTAAATCACCTCCATTTATAGACAGTTTGTCTAACTGTGGACAGATGAATATCTAACGGCCACTTCTAGTGAGAGTACCTATAGTACTAAATCATCTCCATTTATAGACAGTTTGTCTAACTGTGGACAGATGAATATCTAACGGCCACTTCTAGTGAGAGTACCTATAGTACTAAATCACCTCCATTTATAGACAGTTTGTCTAACTGTGGACAGATGAATATCTAACGGTCACTTCTAGAGAGAGTACCTATAGTACTAAATCACCTCCATTTATAGACAGTTTGTCTAACTGTGGACAGATGAATATCTAACGGTCACTTCTAGAGAGAGTACCTATAGTACTAAATCACCTCCATTTATAGACAGTTTGTCTAACTGTGGACAGATGAATATCTAACGGTCACTTCTAGAGAGAGTACCTATAGTACTAAATCATCTCCATTTATAGACAGTTTGTCTAACTGTGGACAGATGAATATCTAACGGCCACTTCTAGTGAGAGTACCTATAGTACTAAATCATCTCCATTTATAGACAGTTTGTCTAACTGTGGACAGATGAATATCTAACGGCCACTTCTAGTGAGAGTACCTATAGTACTAAACCATCTCCATTTATAGACAGTTTGTCTAACTGTGCACAGATGAATATCTAACGGCCACTTCTAGTGAGAGTACCTATACTACTAAATCATCTCCATTTATAGACAGTTTGTCTAACTGTGCACAGATGAATATCTAACGGTCTCTTCTAGTGAGAGTACCTATAGTACTAAATCATGTCCATTTATAGACAGTTTGTCTAACTGTGCACAGATGAATATCTAACGGTCTCTTCTAGAGAGAGTACCTATAGTACTAAACCATCTCCATTTATAGACAGTTTGTCTAACTGTGGACAGATGAATATCTAACGGTCTCTTCTAGAGAGAGTACCTATAGTACTAAACCATCTCCATTTATAGACAGTTTGTCTAACTGTGGACAGATGAATATCTAACGGCCACTTCTAGTGAGAGTACCTATACTACTAAATCATCTCCATTTATAGACAGTTTGTCTAACTGTGCACAGATGAATATCTAACGGTCTCTTCTAGTGAGAGTACCTATAGTACTAAATCATGTCCATTTATAGACAGTTTGTCTAACTGTGGACAGATGAATATCTAACGGCCACTTCTAGTGAGAGTACCTATAGTACTAAATCATCTCCATTTATAGACAGTTTGTCTAACTGTGGACAGATGAATATCTAACGGCCACTTCTAGTGAGAGTACCTATAGTACTAAATCATCTCCATTTATAGACAGTTTGTCTAACTGTGGACAGATGAATATCTAACGGCCACTTCTAGTGAGAGTACCTATAGTACTAAATCATCTCCATTTATAGACAGTTTGTCTAACTGTGGACAGATGAATATCTAACGGCCACTTCTAGTGAGAGTACCTATAGTACTAAATCATCTCCATTTATAGACAGTTTGTCTAACTGTGGACAGATGAATATCTAACGGCCACTTCTAGTGAGAGTACCTATAGTACTAAATCATCTCCATTTATAGACAGTTTGTCTAACTGTGGACAGATGAATATCTAACGGCCACTTCTAGTGAGAGTACCTATAGTACTAAATCATCTCCATTTATAGACAGTTTGTCTAACTGTGGACAGATGAATATCTAACGGCCACTTCTAGTGAGAGTACCTATAGTACTAAATCATCTCCATTTATAGACAGTTTGTCTAACTGTGGACAGATGAATATCTAACGGCCACTTCTAGTGAGAGTACCTATAGTACTAAATCATCTCCATTTATAGACAGTTTGTCTAACTGTGCTCAGATGAATATCTAACGGCCACTTCTAGTGAGAGTACCTATAGTACTAAATCATCTCCATTTATAGACAGTTTGTCTAACTGTGCTCAGATGAATATCTAAGCTCTCCGAGATAACTTTGTAACTCTTTCCAGCTTTATGCAAAGTATCGATTCTTGATCGTAGTGGTCTTTTTTTTGTAAGACTTAGTCCACATCAGCAGATGCTTCTTGTGAACTGAAAACTCAAAATGTTTCAGTGCTTTTTATAAGTCAAAGTAGCTTTAACCCACACCTCCAATCTCGTTTCATTAAATGGACGCCAGGTTTGACAACTCCTGACTCAAATGAGCTTTTGTTGACATAATTAGCCTTTTTCCAACCTACACTGTGAATTTTTGAATGATGTATTCAATATGCACAAGAACAATATAATAACTTGTGTGTTATTAATTAAAACAGATTGTGTTTGTTCATTATTGTAACTTAGATGAAGATCAAATCAGATTTAAAGTCTAATTTATATATTAATGCAGGTAAATCAAAAGGGTTCACGTCATTTTTCTTGCCACTGTATACACAGATATGCTACAACATTAAAACCACCTGCCTAATATTGTGTAGGTCCCTCTCGTGCCAACAAAACAGTGCCAACCAATATAATTGGTCAGCTCAAACAAACTACAGGCTTAACAGGACCGAAATAAGGAACCCAAACAAAAAAAATGTCACAACTTTGCACATATATTCAGTCAAATCATTTTGTTTTGAAAAGCACAATTAATAAATGAAGATACAAAAATGTGTAAATAACAGCTGCCATTTTAGAAAAACTGAGACCTGAAACCTCATTGAACTGCTAACACTCGTTACCAAGGACAGATTGTATAAAAGTAAAGCTCGCTATCTTTCCTCTGAGTTACAGGGGTAAAGAGAGGCCAACGCACAAGTACCTTTGAAGCACCGTCTTGCTAAAAGGGCTATTTTGATTGGTTATCTGAGGTAGTGCTGGAGAGCCAGGTGCTTATCTGTGGGCAGAACGTCACCTAACATATCTTAGCTAAACGGGTATGTCTAATTATTAAGAAAACAGAACAGGCTGGTTGTATCGCAATGAGAAGTATGAGCTAATGAATGCTATTAAATACATTTAAGGCCAGAAACAAACTCTACACGGGTGCGCAAACACAGACATGAATGTTTGGCCAATGCATTGCAAGCGTACAGTCCTATTGAAAATACTTAATTTGCATTCTAGCGTTACGGTTGCGGTAACAAACGTCAGTCCTCAAGGGGGCGACAGAGTTTAATTCAAATGTCTGTGCCATTAAACCAGATGTGTTATTTTTCAGGTAGAATCTCCCAGATCTTTTGAAAACTAGCTGGATAGACACAGAAAACAGTGCCAACCAATATAATTGGTCTGGTTTTCTGGTAGTATTCTGGGATTTTCACACACAACTGTCTCTAGAGTTTACTCCGAATGGCGCCAAAAAACAAAAACATCCAGTGAGCGTCAGTTCTGTGGATGGAAACGCCTTGTTGATGAGAGAGGTCAACAGGGGAATGGTTTGAACTGATAAAGTCTACAGTAACTCAGATAACCACTCTGTATGATTGTGATGAGAAGAACATCATCTCTGAATGCTGTTCCGAGGTGCGGGTTGGAACTGATTTGGTGGCACGAGGGGGACCTACATAATATTAGGCAGGTGGTTTTAATGCTGTGACTGATCGCTGTATATCATTAGATAATCACATGAAGCACAATGTTAAATATGGTCAACAGGAGATGGCGCCAAATACATGATACAGACTCAATAATAACTCAAATGGCACAGAATGAAACTCATTTAATTGAATCTCTTAACCACACACACACAAAAAAACACCACAATCTCTTTATATTGCAAAATAATTTATTTGTATATTATCGGAATGATAATGCCAGGCTTATACATCTATGATGGCAGCTGTACGTTTCATAAAGATATTCCAAAAGTGGAAAAAAAAAACAATTTATAATTTTCTCAGACTTGGACAAAATGGATAAATATATTAGTAAATAAATATATTAATGACATTACCATACTGAAATGTTCTATTATATATAAAATACAACACTTTATCTTATAACAGTTTTGTCTTTTTTTTAGTTTTTTTTTACACAAAATATTGAAAATATATTGGCATATCCCTTGATTTCTGAAGGGATTTTGCTCTATTAAAAAAAAGGCAGTTTTTAGATGATCCTCTGTTGAAATGAGATCAGATAAACAATACAAACATGAAGGACAACAAACACAAAGTACAATAAAGGTAGATTAGAAACCAATCAACCCTTAATGTTTAGTGACGTTTCATTGGTTAATGTACATTTTTATAGGATCGCCAGCTACATAGTGCTATGACTGTTTTGAATTTTGAATCGTTTGCATAATATTTCCCCATGCAGAAGTGCTGTTTGCATCCAAGAGTTTTATGCCCTGTTTGGGCTTGATATTATGTTGGACTGTTGGTAAAATGGGAAATGCAAAGCATGTCTTCAGTCATGAACACCTGGTTTAGTTTGCAGCATCTACTTTGAGACAAAAATACTTTCATGCTGCAATCTGTTCAGACAGATGGATAAATGTTACACAGTTGTACTTTATATATTTCAAACAGTACAAACTAATGCAAGGACGGAGAACTATTGTGGTGTGACTATATACTGTACTCCTGTACAGGCCTGAATTTTTATCATTAAAAATTGGATTCGGATTTAGCCTCAGTTTTACGAAGAATTACATATCTGACAGTATGACGCCAATGATGATCATTGAATTTGAGAGATGCATAGGCATTGTGGTTCAAAGGATCACAACCTTTGACCAATTTGACCATTTACTGACATCAAAAAATAAAAACAATTCAGGTATTTTCATATGAAAGCTACGTTTTAACCAATGCAGCAATTATACAATAAAATGTGGTCCAGTTATTAAACAAACAACGGCATGATTTTCATTTGTCAATTCTACAAATCAAGCATATTAAGATAAGGTATCAACATTGAAATCACTCTTATTCATGGCAAGATTTTACAGTGTTTAGTGTATTTTTGCCAAAAGGGTTCAAACAGCGTTAGCATTGAATTATATGGCAACAAAGGGCTCTGGGTAACAGAGTAAAGATAAAAGTTACTTGTAGTCTATGATTGGCATGACATGGCATTCTTATCGGCATTAAAAACAGGACATGACAGTAGGCTGCATACAAATGCATATGTATAAACTTCATGTATAGTTCATTTTATAGAAATCAGAGCTTGTATGCTGGTTACTTTCTATAATATGTCAACATCCCTTTAAGGGTCAAAAGTAAAAGCATTATGGGAAATGTAGTACTTCTCAGCTCAAACAAACTACAGGCTTAACAGGACCGAAATAAGGAACCCAAACAAAAAAAATGTCACAACTTTGCACATATATTCAGTCAAATCATTTTGTTTTGAAAAGCACAATTAATAAATGAAGATACAAAAATGTGTAAATAACAGCTGCCATTTTAGAAAAACTGAGACCTGAAACCTCATTGAACTGCTAACACTCGTTACCAAGGACAGATTGTATAAAAGTAAAGCTCGCTATCTTTCCTCTGAGTTACAGGGGTAAAGAGAGGCCAACGCACAAGTACCTTTGAAGCACCGTCTTGCTAAAAGGGCTATTTTGATTGGTTATCTGAGGTAGTGCTGGAGAGCCAGGTGCTTATCTGTGGGCAGAACGTCACCTAACATATCTTAGCTAAACGGGTATGTCTAATTATTAAGAAAACAGAACAGGCTGGTTGTATCGCAATGAGAAGTATGAGCTAATGAATGCTATTAAATACATTTAAGGCCAGAAACAAACTCTACACGGGTGCGCAAACACAGACATGAATGTTTGGCCAATGCATTGCAAGCGTACAGTCCTATTGAAAATACTTAATTTGCGTTCTAGCGTTACGGTTGCGGTAACAAACGTCAGTCCTCAAGGGGGCGACAGAGTTTAATTCAAATGTCTGTGCCATTAAACCAGATGTGTTATTTTTCAGGTAGAATCTCCCAGATCTTTTGAAAACTAGCTGGATAGACACAGAAACCACTTGTTTGCCTATTAAAAGTCACTTTTGGACATTATCCTGAAGTACAGGGGTAAAGTACCATGACAGTACCAAGAATTGCTTGTTTAGGCCTTTGGCAAAAATCCATCTTATCATAACTCTTATCATTAATGACTGATTTCTCAACGACTGGTGATATCCTTATTTGCTTTGCTATATAAAGCTGTTAGAATGACGTTCTGAAGCTTGGAGGTTCTGGGAAACATAAAGATGCAAAAGATGCTTGAAATTGTGGAAGACTCTAAGTGAGACAGCGAGAGGTGGCCGAAGAGTTTTTGTCCAGTTCGGCTCTTGTGTAGCAGCGTAAAGAGTTTTGGATGATGCGTTTTTTTTTTCAAACACCAGACTCTTCCTCAGACCCTACCGAAACAAAATGTTTTTTTTATTGTGAACTCATTTCATACAATCAAAGTAAAGGAATAGTTGATAATGATATCATCAGTAATTCACTGAAAGTCTCGCCCTCGCCCAAGTGTGCTTGTATACATTCAAACATGGCGTCTAGATGCTTTGCACCAGGTTTGACGTCAAAGATGTCAAACACAATTGGTTCTCACACGTCTCATGGTGTCGTACCAAGTTTGAATATGTGCAAGCTGAGCAAGTTGAGCAATACCCTCAGATGTACTTACCCTGACTGTTGTGTAAAGTTTGGCAATACAGACAGATGTCCGTGGGATCGCCGGGGCTGTGATGGGCCCTACACAGGGGTCTGTCCATTGCAGAAGCAGGCCCAAGAAGCTGGGGCTCTGAATGCGCCTGCTGTACCTGTTTCTGCCTCACCACATGTGCGCCCCCACAACACGGCCAGTCGCCCATGCCCGTCGAGTCCAGGATCAGGGGCACTGGCAACAGTGTTGGGGCAATGTCCGGTGGAGGTGTGCAGCAGTAGCTTCCTGCTGCCTGTCCATAGTGGATGTGAATGCTACAATCATCCTGAAGATCCACATTTTGATGGAAGTGTACAACTGGCGAAGGTCCTCCAGATGCTTCCAATGTACAGCCAGTTGTTTTCCTTCTGGTGGGACACCCTGAGCCTTTTTGGCAACAAACTGAGGACTGAGAGGTTAACAAAGGGGAGGGGACAATCACAGAAGGGCCTGAGGAGGAAACGGGGTCCGGAACTCGATCCTCTGTGCCCTGTAAGCTGAGGTCTGTTTTGGGACAGAGGAAAGACTGGTGCTGTACCTGGCACCCAGTAGAGTCTTTATCTTTAGTGACATTACAGGGGCCAGAGGAAGAGGCCCCCTGATCCTCATCAGAGCCCCGACTGGGCCCTTGACTGAGCTCCCCGTCCTCATAATAGTGGTGTCTATGTCTGTGATAATGGACGTGACTGAACACTGCCACCTGCTGCTGCTGTTCCGAGCAAATCCCACCTGCTTCGCCAACAGTTCCACCCCCTGTGCGGTTCACCACTGAGTCCAGGGAGCGAGGCCTTTGTGCGGCCTCCATGCTCCCTGTGCGCTGGGCTTTGCCCGGCCCATGATAGATAAATGGGTCGTAGTCGCTGCTTAGCGAGCTTCGAAAAGTCGACCAGCTGCCGTGAACACCCTGCAGGCTAATGTCAGTACAGTTCAGTACTGAGTCGCTGGATGAGCCATGGCACGATCCCGAGCTTGAGTCGCTGGCAGGCCCGTCGGCAAGGTAACCGCTACGCTCCGTGTGATAACTGCCTCCCGAGCAGCTGCCATCGTCCTGGTGACCATGTGAACCTCCGCAACGTGGAGGGTGATGATGAGCGGTGTGGTTTGCGGGCGATGCCATGTGATGCAACCGAGAACCTGCAGCATTGCGTAGGGCTCCTCTGGGACAACGGTGGCAGGAACGTCTAGGGGTGGCATAATGATGCCCTAGAGTTTGACATCCGTGCCCACCTGTTCTATGCGTTCGACTGTGATGGGTATCTGGCGCCAGGTGATATGCACAGCTAGCTCCCAATGGTCTGCTGGGAAAGCAACGAAGAGGATGAAGAGGAGGCGAGTTACCATAGTGTCCCATTTGAGGTAAAAGTCCAGTGGGGGTGTGGGGGTAGTGATGACGCAGGGAGACGGGGACGTGGTGCTGGGGGTAAGGGTTTGAATAGTGTTGAGGAAGGAGGAAGGCCTGACTGTGCTCTTGTGGAGGGGGTGGCAATCGGCTCCTTTGGAGTTGACGGGATGCCAGCTCTGGACCTGAGAGAGGATGAATAAGAGGCTGAAATTGATTTTATTTTCATTTGAATAAAATATTCAACATGCTTAGTATCAAATTCGATGGGAGAAACATAAAAATAGCTAGTGGCACTGATAACAACCAAGCACAAACACAAGCTTTTCCACCATCAGGTCAAACATATACCATTGCCGTTTGTACAGATCCGGGCACGATGGTACGGTTCCTTTGTCACTGTGGTGCTGTGAAATCAGGATTTGAATGTTCCCACATTACTACAGCCAAACCACCAGGACAGTTCTCAGTCCTTAGTACGGTTAGGTAACCATGATGAGAATTCCAGGCCAGGAATGGTTAGTAATTGTACCTTACCAAACTGCTAATGCTACTGGAAACGTTACTCACCGGGCTCAGAACCATTCAGCCAGATGGTGGAAAAGAGGCTATAGTTGCAGAGTGTATCAATCCCTAAAGACTAGATTTGGATCAGCAGGTAATAGTGTTAGTGTTATAGCAGAATTTATGTTAACATTTTCAGTACGCTCAGCACACTTCTAGTTTTCAGTCGACTGTGCACAAGAGTTTAAGGCCTGAGACTGAAATGATCAGCAAAATCAAGTCTTACAAGTACTGTGACACACTATTAATCGGTCTCCATGTCTACTGCTCTTAACAGAGAAATCAATATGTACCCTGAGGCTGTTTACCCATGATGTTGTGCATGCACAGTGGGCAGGTGCGGTGCTGCAGGAGCCAGGGGTCGACACACTCCTTATGAAACTCATGAGCACAAGAGATGATTCTCAAGTCCTGCCAGAGAAAGACAGATGAATTGAGAAGATCTGAAACATGCCATTGCCATACCTCCAAACTATACAGGCTGGTCTCCAAGCTGGGCCAAGCAAAACAATTCCCCAAATCCCTCTAAAACCAGTCAAAAGAACAGCCTGGGAGACCAGCAACACATACTAAGTTGGTTTAAGGTGTTTTTCTTCAGCAGGGTGGACCTTCTCCTGTCTGTGTTTGACAGTCTCTCTTGTTCATCTTGAAAATATCTTTACAATTTGGCCACTCAATACATCTGACAGCATTTCTCTCCTCGTACCTGGCCGTCAAGGAATTCCTCGAGGCAGATGGCACAGACTGGGCTTGAGTTGGAGCTGCTGTTTGAGCCCGGGGCTATGCGAGAACGCTGAGACCCAGAGCATCCCTGAGAGCTGTATGTCCGTGTCTCCAACCTGCTGATTACACGCATCGTCTGCTGGTGCATGGAGTCCTGTGAGGCAAGAAAACACGAATTTGATCATAAAGATGTAGATGATCAACATCTCGAGAACAGGAGAAACGTACTAAATGGAGAATTAATGGACCAAACCAACAACAAAAATTACGCTAAGGCTGCATTGGTACAGTGAGTGTGTTGTGTTTTCTTACCCAGGTTCTGTTGGACCGACAGCGGAAGCGTAAAGCAAAGATCATGATGATGGCCACCACAGCCAGAGCCACAGTCAAGAGGATGCCAACATCATAGTGAGGCTGCATACAGAAGATATGAAGCTTAATAAGATACCCTAAAATCACAAACATATGCATTTGACCCAAACAATTGCCAGTTGTGTTACAGTAACAATTTGATCACTACCTCTGGTAAATATATTGGAATCTTATACATACACTGAAGAAGTACATTTTGGGTTTGGGATGCTGGTGTTTTCACCAAGAAAGTCCTACAAGATGCATATCTGATAAATACGTTTTCTAAACAATAACTGTATCTGCTGCCAGACCTTCTTATTTTTGTTTATAGAGCTGTTCAGCATGTGCTCTGAAAACCCGGAAGAGAATTCGCCATGCGTTCTCTCTGGATTAGTGCTGTCGGAATTAACGTCAATACAGTAAAAACCAGCATGAACACTTGTTGGGAGGGTGGAAACTTGTAATGTGTCTGCCCGGAGTCATTGCACTGATGGACACAACAAAACACTGCTTCCCTCGGTGATAAAGTGATGAGAAAGGAGCTCTTTTATTTGATGCACAAAACACCCAGATGGGACTTGTGATAAAAAAAACAAGTATTTTCAGCCTGTGTAAGGTGCATTTTATTTACCACAGAAGCACGTCAAGTCTTAACTATCAATCCGCTTTTCCTGTGGAGTTCAAAGTGATGCTTGACACCGGTGCTCTGACGCGAATCATGAACGCAGCTTCACGATTGCTGTAACAAAGTGGATAGCCAGAGTCTACCGGCAGATTCATATTGTGAATATGAGAGTTTAAGCGCTTTAATGCCTATTGCAATTAATAGTAAACCAACGGGGACTAAAGCCATCTTTACACAGTAAAGGTTCACAGCAGCCACATCTGAAGTGGCAATTAGATGCATTTTCACCGAGCAGGAATAAACGCATTAACACGCATAAACACAGCAGTTGCAAATGCATAAATAATGCTATGAGATGAATATTTTAAATATAAAATTTTTAAATATATAAAAAATTATGATAAGAAATGCATGAAAATATTAGCAAATACTCAACCTGGGGGTCTGGGTAGCTCAGCAAGTAAAGACGCTGACTATCACCCCTGGAGTCACAAGTTTGAATCCAAGACGTGCTGAGTGACTCAGCAAGGTCTCCTAAGCAACCAAATTGGACTGGTTGCTAGGGAGGGTAGAGTCACATGGGATAACCTCCTCATGGTCACTATAATGTGGTTAGTTCTCGGTGGGGTGCTTGGTGAGTTGGCGTGAAGCCTCCGCACACGCCAGGTCTCCGTGGCAACGCGCTCAACAAGCCACCACTAGGACTTAAAAGCACATTGGGCATTTAAAATTGTGTGAAAAAGGGGGGAAAAAAAAATAAATCACAAAAAAAAACCAATACAAATAATCAACCTATGGGGACTAATTCTTTCAACCCGGGAAAAGTTGAAATTTAGATGAATTGGTGATATTTTAGAGCATTTCTATCTTTATACTGTGGACGGCTTTGTTTGGAAAATATTAATAAAGCATTATATTGTTACACATTGTTTTCTTTTCTTTCCTAAGATGGAAATAAATGTTTTTTTACAGGTAAATAATTATATAGGGTGTCAAATGTCAGCATTTTCCAAATCTGCGATTAATCGTGATTAAAATTTGTTAATCGACTGACAGCACTAATTTGAATACTTAAAAAAACAAACACACATGGCAGCTTCAAAATTCACGTTTGAGGTATGACTGTGTGTAATTTATGTTGTAGAACAAAACGCCCACAAAACGCAAGTTAATATAGGAAAATAGGAGACTCCCGAGGGAACCCACGGCGAATTAGACTTCCGGGTTTGCCTACAAATTGACGTCACGGCTGAACAGCACTTTTCAAATTATGTAAACATGTAAAGACGATTTTTCCTGGCAATTCAAACCTGAGAAAAATCTTGATAAAAGTTATCAATCATGTATCACAGTAACCAGCAAACCAGCACTAACCAGTATAAACCAGTCTGGACCAACATGACATTCAAGCTGGTCTATTCAGTCAGGGCAGGTTTACAAATGGAACAGCCAAATAAAAAAAAAAGACAAAAATGTTTGTGTATCCACCCATTTAGGAGTCTCCATCATGATGTCGATGAGCACCATGGCTTCCTCATTCTTATTGACGAGTCCCATTAGCTCATTAGCATCTGATGACTTCACCAGCACGACAGGCCGTGGCAACGAACCAGAATCACGCAGCTAGAAGTGTGAAAGCGTGTTTATGGACAATAAAACATCATAGTGTCTGTAATAATGAATATTATCAGCTGTATCCATTTATCAGTTCTAGAATGTTTTCATTTTGTCTACAACTCTAGAACATTCTTATAATGTTTCTACACACACACACACACACACACACACACACTGACCTCATGAGCAGCACTGGCATCATCTGTGATATCAAAGATGACGGCCTGAGCACCTCGCTGAAGAGCCAACCGAGCCTGAGAGAGAGATGGAGAGAGAGGGAGAGAGAGGGGGAGAGTTTTTATTTTATTTATTACCCGGCACCTTATTTTAATTCTACCTTTATTGTTATTTGTTACCATTTTATTATTATTATTTGTCTTGTCATTATCTGTTTTGTGTTTTAATGCTTTGGCAATATTGTATGTAAACACAATCATGCCAATAAAGTACTTTAAATTTGAGAGAGAGAGGGAGAGAGAGAGACAGGGAGAGTGAGAGAGAGGGAGAGAGAGAGAGAGAGAGACAGGGAGAGAGAGACAGAGGGAGGGAGAGCGAGAGAGAGAGCGAGAGAGAGAGAGAGAGCGAGAGAGGGAGAGAGAGAGAGAGAGCAAGAGAGGGAGAGAGAGAGAGAGAGCGAGAGAGGGGGGGAGAGAGAGCGAGGGAGACAGGGAGAGAGAGAGAGCAAGAGAGAGAGAGAGAGAGAGAGTGAGAGAGGGGGGGAGAGAGAGCGAGGGAGACAGGGAGAGAGAGACAGAGGGAGGGAGAGCGAGAGAGAGAGCGAGAGAGAGAGAGCAAGAGAGAGAGAGAGAGAGAGAGAGAGAGAGCGAGAGAGGGGGGGAGAGAGAGCGAGGGAGACAGGGAGAGAGAGATTTAGTTGTGGTGTACACATCACCAATGCCAGCAGATGGCAGTCATATCAAGAGTTTGGGGAAGTTCTGGCTCATCATTATGTAATCCAGTGTCATGTGCTGTGACAAATGGACTTTTAAAAAGCACAAATAATCCGTGTAGTCCCTTAATTAATATAAAATCATAAAACTGCATCATTATAATTCTAACACAATTCCAGTTTAAAATAGTTTAAGCATGTCACACCGCTGTCACCGCTTGAAATGTCAAACTGTACAAAGACACACTGCCGCAACACAGAACTAGGTCAAAAAACATCATCTTGATTTATTGTCAGTCAGAAGCTTCTAAAGGCTTCAGATCACACTTCAGAACTTCAAACAACAGAAAGGGAGTTTATACACTGCAAAAACACTAGTGCTTCCTTCCTCTGGGTAAGACTCCAGATAGATGTACTGCTTGTGATAGCTCTCGTGTGTGTGTGTGTGTGTGTGTGTGTGTGCGCGCGCGCTGGCATGGAAGTGCATTGAAAGGGAATTCCACACAAACAATGACCAATAATTCACTAAAGGTCTATTTCCTGCCAAACTGCCTAGAGTTCACAGTTCAAAGGTTAAAGTATGAGTTTCTGGAAAATACACCGCTGTTTAACACAATGACTGTGCGTGTGTAACTCGTTATCAGAGAGATGGTAAAGTGATTAAAGGTGCTGTAAGTGATTTCAGCCGTTCTACTTCCATGACTCTGAGCCTTTGAATTAGCCACGCCCCCTCTTTGCAAAACCCTGCACTCCAAACTAGATACCAAACGGGCTTTGAGACAACAGCAGCAAAATGGCGCCCTCAAATGGCAACAGTCATGAACAACATGGCATAGAAATGGCATTAAGCCTCAATAATTAGCTGCAACTACAACACTATGAGGACACACAAAATGATTGACAGGTCGAAAGGCACATATTTATTTACTGTTTACAGAGTCTAGATCTGTCAGAGACCGGTGAGATATCTCACAACACTTATTTCACACCATGTGCGTGCATTGAACGCACGCAGCTCGATTTATCTAAATGCAGAATGTGCATGCGGCTGGAGTTTTTTTGCACTAATTAGTGGGTCCACGAGGTGGCAACACTTACATTTTGAGCCGTTGCCGTCACTAATAAACGCTAGAAGAATATGCAATCGCCGCTAAACATCAGGAGATGAAGGTCAAAACAACAACAGTAGATGTGCGAGACAAGAGTGTGTATGTGGGGAGGAAATACCTGCATATGTAATATATATAATATGTATATAAAGACATCTGTCGACCTGCTCTACCTCCTGAGCCACAGCCGCCCCCCTTATATACCAACAATCATGCTGAGATCACATTTTATCCCTATTCTGATGGTTGATGTGAACATTAACTGAAGCTCCTGACCCGTATCTGCATGATTTTATGCACCGCTGCCACACGATTGGATGATTAGATAATCGCATGGATGATTGTTGGTGCCAGACGGGCTGGTTTGAGTATTTCTGGGATTTTCATGCACAACAGCCTCTAGAATTTACACCAAAAACCAAAATCATCCAGTGAGCGTCAGTCCTGCTGATGGAAACACTTGTAGATGAGAGAGGCCAACAGAGAATGGCCAGACTGGTCTAAATGATGAAAATGAATGATATGATCTGTTGTTGCTGAATGACCTTTTGTACACATCGGTTTTGTGTCGATGAAGGGGTACTTGAGCATTACTGATGTGCTGTGGGTTACTTATGGCCAACAAAAGTTGGGAAACATTGGGTTAAATTTTGGGTTTGTGATGCAAAATGTGCCTCTGGTGCATGTGACACTACAGTCGTAAACAGTTACAGGTGAGCGTGGTTCAAGATTGAGTGATGAGTCAGCAGTGTCGCCGGCGGGCTCTGCGCTCTGAGCAACCATTTAATTAGCCAACTTTTCCTGCACTTTCATCTGCCACATCAAAACATTCCTGTTCTGATCTGAATCCTGTTATTCCTGAATACTTGCGAATCCACCCCGAGTATTACAGCACTGCGATGATCACACACAATTTTTGCAATTTTGATCTAATCTTATCTTTCAGTTTGGGACTCGTCATCACTGCCGCTGTCGCCATTGAGAAAGAGATCCTTATGCGTTTAAAATCACGAGATGTTCTGCATGACCGAGTGATTGCTTAATTTATTAATCATGATAGGAGGACTGATTTGTACTTCAAGTAAACTGGGAAGAGCTTTTTGCGTTGTCATAGCAACATTTTCTATGTGTAAATTTTGAAAAGTCGTGCTGTGTTCCATTCAACTCGGAAAATCGGATTTTACAAATGACTACTAGGAAAAGTGCAATGGATGCATCTTGAAGTCAGAATCACAACTTGTAGACTCGTGCAGAAATTCTCAAGGAGACATAGCGCTGCAGCATTGTTTATCAGTTGGGTTGCTAGGAGACATAGCGCTGCAGCACTGTTTATCAGTTGGGTTGCTAGGAGACATAGCGCTGCAGCATTGTTTATCAGTTGGGTTGCTAGGAGACATAGCGCTGCAGCATTGTTTATCAGTTGGGTTGCTAGGAGACATTGCGCTGCAGCACTGTTTATCGGTTGGGTTGCTAGGAGACATAGCGCTGCAGCATTGTTTATCAGTTGGGTTGCTAGGAGACATAGCGCTGCAGCATTGTTTATCAGTTGGGTTGCAAGGAGACATAGCGCTGCAGCATTGTTTATCAGTTGGGTTGCTAGGAGACATAGCGCTGCAGCATTGTTCATCAGTTGGGTTGCTAGGAGACATAGCGCTGCAGCATTGTTTATCAGTTGGGTTGCTAGGAGACATAGCGCTGCAGCACTGTTTATCGGTTGGGTTGCTAGGAGACATAGCGCTGCAGCATTGTTTATCAGTTGGGTTGCTAGGAGACATAGCGCTGCAGCATTGTTTATCAGTTGGGTTGCAAGGAGACATAGCGCTGCAGCATTGTTTATCAGTTGGGTTGCTAGGAGACATAGCGCTGCAGCATTGTTCATCAGTTGGGTTGCTAGGAGACATAGCGCTGCAGCATTGTTTATCA
The DNA here is from genome assembly GCA_032164185.1 of Moxostoma hubbsi. Classification (NCBI taxonomy): domain Eukaryota; kingdom Metazoa; phylum Chordata; class Actinopteri; order Cypriniformes; family Catostomidae; genus Moxostoma; species Moxostoma hubbsi. Next base: position 21,772,379 of record JAVLUX010000215.1, on the reverse strand, counting down.
GTTGGGTTGCTAGGAGACATAGCGCTGCAGCATTGTTCATCAGTTGGGTTGCTAGGAGACATAGCGCTGCAGCATTGTTTATCGGTTGGGTTGCTAGGAGACATAGCGCTACAGCATTGTTTATCGGTTGGGTCGCTAGGAGACATAGCGCTGCAGCATTGTTTATCAGTTGGGTTGCTAGGAGACATAGCGCTGCAGCATTGTTTATCAGTTGGGTTGCTAGGAGACATAGCGCTGCAGCATTGTTTATCAGTTGGGTCGCTAGGAGACATAGCGCTGCAGCATTGTTCATCAGTTGGGTTGCTAGGAGACATAGCGCTGCAGCATTGTTTATCAGTTGGGTTGCTAGGAGACATAGCGCTGCAGCATTGTTTATCGGTTGGGTTGCTAGGAGACATAGCGCTACAGCATTGTTTATCGGTTGGGTCGCTAGGAGACATAGCGCTGCAGCATTGTTTATCAGTTGGGTTGCTAGGAGACATAGCGCTGCAGCATTGTTTATCAGTTGGGTTGCTAGGAGACATAGCGCTGCAGCATTGTTTATCAGTTGGGTCGCTAGGAGACATAGCGCTGCAGCATTGTTCATCAGTTGGGTTGCTAGGAGACATAGCGCTGCAGCATTGTTTATCAGTTGGGTTGCTAGGAGACATAGTGCTGCAGCATTGTTTATCAGTTGGGTTGCTAGGAGACATAGCACTGTAGCATTGTTTATCAGTTGGGTTGCTAGGAGACATAGCACTGCAGCATTGTTTATCAGTTGGGTTGCTAGGAGACATAGTGCTGCAGCATTGTTTATCAGTTGGGTTGCTAGGAGACATAGCGCTGCAGCATTGTTCATCTCTAATGAGAGATGTCTCCTAGCTAAGTTAACGGGAGCGTTGCAGTTCAGAATATCGTGGAATGGGATGCATTTATGTTCGGAGATATCAAGTAGGAATATCCCACATCCAACTTGAATGGAACGCAGCATAACCGTGTACCCTGACGAAACAAAGTTTATTGCAATTATTATTAGATTGATTTTTTTAATCATTAAATGAGCCAAAATATTGAATAAACAAACCTGCAAGGGAAATGTACACGCAGCGTAGTTCTAGCGGGAAGACTAGCAGCTGTACATCATCGCACCATTAGCTAGGTAACTCGTAGCCAACTACATGTAAGCCGTTGCTTTATAAGTCTGCTCACAATCTATCAACATTGCCGTTTCAGTGCGCTAACACGGCAGCATCATTCTATAGCACTGTCTGACGTCGAGTCCAATTCTCTGTTCCCCATCAGGGAATTAAGATCATTAGTCAGGCATGATGTACAGTGCTCATTTTACGGGGTCTCATCACTTTACTTTGCTGTCCGACTCACTTTGATAGATCGGATGTTCCAAGCTTCTTGGAGAATTCAGCACAGTTCTTCATCTATTGCATCTGTCTTTCTATGTATTCTCAGACTGGGATGATATTCAGTGGGGGGCTCTGTGGGACCCATGCAGGGCTGGACTGGGAAGAGAAATCGGCACAGGATTTTACATAGAAACTAGCCCAAATGTTGAGCGGGGGGGTGTTCGCTGTCCTTTTCTGCACATCGTGGCGACATTTTGTGATCTGTTCCTCATAACCCGGCGGGTCATTTTACCTTATCGTAGCCCATTTGACCCGTTTTGCGGCCGACCCACCTACCCACTCGGTTCTCCCAATGGCCAGTCCGCCCCCAAAGTGCATCAGCCCACTGGGAAAATGCCCGGTATGCCAGATTACCAGTCCAGCCCTGGGCCCATGCCATCTGTTGCAGGGCTCCCTATTCTTCTATTCTATTTGCAATAGTAATGTTCGGGAGTCTAACATTTATATTTCCCAGTGACACACTAAACCTGAAGATATAAACACATGCTTTAGTGAAAGCTCTTATGTGCCCGAGACTTTCGCACAGTACTGTGTACATACAGATATCCCCACAATATTCCAGTCCTGAATCCTACATTTTTCACCAAAGTATCCAACCTTCCAGCAATCCGTGACCTCTGACCCGCTCCCGTTACAGAGTCCGCTCTGCTTTACGAGCGCAGGCCCGGGCCTGATCTGAGGTATTTTCACGGCCAATTAAACCGCGTCTGATCTTCAAACATCACTTGCTGCGCCATCAAATGTAGGTACGTTCCGACAGTGAAAATGAAACGCTGCGCTGCAGGGCTCTCTTCACTCTGCCTGCATCAGACACACGCTACACACATATGTGTGACTGAAATGCACCCAGACATTCAAGGCGCTTGGATGAATTGCGAGGTCAGAGAGAGAGAGTGAGTGGGAGAGTTTGTGAGGTATTTTAATAGCTGTAATTTAACAGTGATTAAATGGCAGTAAGTCACTGTATGTCCAGCAGCACGGCTTGCAGAGTTATATTTAGAACCGCATTCCTCTGAACTCAAACACACGAGCGCAGTGACACGGCCGTCCTTCTGACATGTGAAAAATGAGCGCGCCTTCAAGAATGACACGAGGCGCAAACATTTTACATTCCCGAATTCCAAAAGCAGCCTTAACTCATCGGAGCACCAGAGAAACACATGTTTAGCGAACCATCTATCTGAGGTATACTATAAACTTCCATTGTTCTTAAAGTCACAGTGTGTCATTTTTTGGATGTTAAAATACTTTCTTGAATCCCAGTTTAATGTGCAAACTCCAGTTTACCGTATGCATTGGTAGATTGACTTCCTGAAGAGTGTAATCACTGAGGGGACGTTCACTAAGAATGAGTTATGCCCGCTGACATCGCCTTTTATTTGTACACGCTTTCTGCGTTGTTTAATGCCAGACTCATTACAGGAAATAATCAGGTGCAAAATGATCTACAACATGCCCAGATAGTGTCAAAATTTCAACACATATTGAGCTACACATAATCTACACATGTGTATTTTCTCAGGCACTGATTGAGTCTAAATAGAAACTTCCATCATTTCAGAGGAACACACAGATGACAACAGTCATATCATACAGTTCATGTGTTACACTTGCTATAGTTTACTTCCACGTGGCTTCTGTGTCAAATATAAATCAAGTCGATCACTGACACATCATCCTGGGATAGTAAACTTATATAGATATGAAATAATTATAAAAAATATGAGTGCATAAAAAACAACAACACTGCACTATTACATATCTCAGTTCTTTAATATCCTTATAAACTTTTGGTAATCAAGCAGTTATGAAACATATATTTAGCAATTTTTTTGTTACACTATATTACACTTGGAATACAAAAGAGGTTTGGTCATAAATCCCAAAAAATGAAAGGGGTACATGGGGTTGAATGAGGTCCCGGATCACTAAAGACCCGAAGTATGCATTAAGTGGTTCATATAGTGCAACGGTATTTAGTTGTTAATAATGCAGTTATTGTTGTTGTTATTATTACAGCATAATCATAAACTAAACATGCATTATCTACCAATGTTATTACTAACTATAGATAGACAGACAGACAGATAGACAGACAGATGGAGAGAGAGAGATAGATAAATAGACAGATAGATAGACAGACAGAAAGACAGACAGATAGACAGACAGATTGATAGTTAAATAGACAGATAGACAGACAGACAGATTGATAGTTAAATAGACAGATAGACAGTTAAATAGACAGATAGATAGACAGACAGACAGACAGATTGATAGTTAGATAGACAGACAGACAGACAGATTGATAGTTAAATAGACAGATAGATAGACAGACAGACAGACAGACAGATTGATAGTTAAATAGACAGATAGACAGACAGACAGATTGATAGTTAAATAGACAGATAGACAGTTAAATAGACAGATAGATAGACAGACAGACAGACAGACAGACAGATTGATAGTTAGATAGACAGACAGACAGACAGAATGATAGTTAAATAGACAGATAGATAGACAGACAGACAGATTGATAGTTAAATAGACAGACAGACAGACAGAGATAGATAGATAAGATGATAGATAGTTAGATAGACAGACAGATGGACGGATGGACAGACAGACAGACAGACAGATTGATAGTTAAATAGACAGATAGACAGACAGACAGATTGATAGTTAAATAGACAGATAGACAGTTAAATAGACAGATAGATAGACAGACAGACAGATTGATAGTTAAATAGACAGATAGATAGACAGACAGACAGACAGACAGATTGATAGTTAAATAGACAGACAGACAGACAGATTGATAGTTAAATAGACAGATAGATAGACAGACAGACAGACAGACAGATTGATAGTTAAATAGACAGACAGACAGACAGAGATAGATAGATAAGATGATAGATAGTTAGATAGACAGACAGACAGACAGACAGATAGAAAGACAGACAGACAGATAAATAGACAGATAGACAGATAAATAGACAGATAGACAGATGGACAGACAGATAGATTGATAGTTAGATAGACAGACAGATGAACGGACGGACGGACAGACAGATAGATGGATAGATAGATAGATAGACGGATAGACAGACAGATAGAAAGACAGACAGATAGATTGATAGTTAGATAGACAGACAGACAGACAGACAGACAGAGATAGATAGCTAGATAAGATGATAGATAGTTAGATAGACAGACAGATGGACGGATGGACAGACAGATAGACAGACAGACAGATGGACGGATGTTTAAACCAAATCTACGTTATTGTTCAGAATCAACGGCACTGTAGATCTGGGCGGTCACTGCTGTGCTTTATTCCTCGACCACAATCCAGTTTCCTCAGTGTTAAACTCCCCTAACAGCTGTACAGCTCAACCGATGATCACACACCTGATTGTTTGTGAGGAGTGAGAGATGTGCTTGTTTTGCTCTCTGAAGCTTTCATGCAATTGTTAGCGCTTTACAATACAGGCGACTCAAGTGGGAGATCGGTTACTGCCGCTAGCACATCAGAACAGGGAGGTGTGAGAGCTGTGGCGGAAAACAAGATCCGGGTCGCACAAACAGACTGGGCTGGACCAGTGACCCGAGTGTGAACTCATTGAGGAGGGTGACCAGGGAGGAGGCTTTATTCACATAAACTGTTTTCTGCACAGTGTCCTAACCAGGTGCAGTGCGACAAGTTTGCAGCAAAAACACAGTTAGCATGTTGCGCAACACGATACAATCCACATTGGATGGATTTTATGCCAAATGAAGAACAATATTTAAAAAATACTGTTCCATAATTTTAATTTCTCTCCAAAATGAAACTAAATTTAGTAAAAAATAAATAAACAAAAAAAATTGCATTATTTAAGAAAATAATTGTTTGCATTGTGTTATTAATTTCATGATAATTAAGCACATTTTCCACCCCACAAATTAAATTGGCTACGTTTACATGAACCCTCATAATGCGATTAAGGCAATACCGTTTTCCAGCAGAGGTGCTCCCCAATCTACAGTCCCACGGCAAAATAAAACATATTTCCCTGAGTTGTAAACGTTCCTTTTCAGTCTGAATGGAATGTTGTGGGACAAAAAGACCATATTCTGCAAAATAATGGGGAGGAAAATTTGTTCACTTCGATTCACAAACAAATGACTCTTATGAACTGATTCTTTTATTTACTTATTTTTTTTCCTTTTTCTCCCCAATTTGTAACACCCAATTCCCACTACTTAGCAGGTCCTCGTGGTGGCGCAGTTACTCGCCTCAATCCAGGTGGCGGAGGACGAGTCTCAGTCGCCTCCGCTTCTGAGACGTCAATCCGCGCATCTGATCATGTGACTCGTTGTGCATGACACCGCGGAGACTCACAGCATGTGGAGACTCATGCTACTCTCCACGATCCACACACAACTCACCACACGCCCCATTGAGAGAACCACTAATCACCACCACAAGGAGGTTACCCCATGTGACTCTACCCTCCATAGCAACCGAGACAATTTGGTTACCCCATGTGACTCTACCCTCCCTAGCAACCGAGACAATTTGGTTACCCCATGTGACTCTACCCTCCCTAGCAACCGAGACAATTTGGTTACCCCATGTGACTCTACCCTCCCTAGCAACCGAGACAATTTGGTTACCCCATGTGACTCTACCCTCCCTAGCAACCAGGCCAATTTGGTTACCCCATGTGACTCTACCCTCCCTAGCAACCGGGACAATTTGGTTACCTCATGTGACTCTACCCTCCCTAGCAACCGGGACAATTTGGTTACCTCATGTGACTCTACCCTCCTTAGCAACCGGGCCAATTTGGTTACCCCATGTGACTCTACCCTCCTTAGCAACCGGGACAATTTGGTTACCCCATGTGACTCTACCCTCCTTAGCAACCGGGACAATTTGGTTACCCCATGTGACTCTACCCTCCCTAGCAACCGGGCCAATTTGGTTACTTAGGAGACCTGACTGAAGTCACTCAGCACGTCCTGGATTCCAACTCATGACTCCAGTGGTGATAGTCAGCGCCTACAGAGATTCCCAGGCCACTCGAACCAAATCTTCTTAGAGAATCAAAACAGACAGAGCAATCAGTGTAATCTGACAAACAAATGACTCATATGAACCAAATCTTTTTATGAATCAAAACAGACAGAGCAACCAGTGTAATCTGACAAACAAATGACTCTTATGAACCAAATCTTTTTATGAATCAAAACAGACAGAGCAACCAGTGTAATCTGACAAACAAATGACTCTTATGAACCAAATCTTCTTAGAGAATCAAAACAGACAGAGCAATCAGTGTAATCTGACAAACAAATGACTCATATGAATCAATTCTTTTTAGTGAATCAAAACAGACAGAGCAACCAGTGCAGTCTGACAAGTGACTCATATGAACCAAATCTTCTTAGAGAATCAAAACAGACAGAGCAACCAGTGTAATCTGACAAACAAATGACTCATATGAACCAAATCTTCTTAGAGAATCAAAACAGACAGAGCAACCAGTGTAATCTGACAAACAAATGACTCATATGAACCAAATCTTCTTAGAGAATCAAAACAGACAGAGTAACCAGTGTAATCTGACAAACAAATGACTCATATGAACCAAATCTTCTTAGAGAATCAAAACAGACAGAGCAATCAGTGTAATCTGACAAACAAATGACTCATATGAACCAATTCTTTTTAGTGAATCAAAACAGACAGACCAACCAGTGTAATCTGACAAACAAATGACTCTTAGGAACCAAATCTTTTTATGAATCAAAACAGACAGAGCAACCAGTATAATCTGACAAACAAATGACTCTTATGAACCAAATCTTTTTATGAATCAAAACAGACAGAGCAACCAGTGTAATCTGACAAACAAATGACTCATATGAACCAAATCTTCTTAGAGAATCAAAACAGACAGAGTAACCAGTGTAATCTGACAAACAAATGACTCA
>JAVLUX010000215.1:21692500-21760000 GCA_032164185.1 Moxostoma hubbsi | reverse complement strand
AAGCACAATGTTACATATGACCACCAGGAGATGGCGCCAAATACATGACACAGACTCAATGATGACTCAAATGACACAGAATGAAACTGAATGAGATGATTATCTTTCAATCGAGTCCACACACAAGATAATCAGATGTATAGATCATTAGATAATCCACATGAAGCACAATGTTACATATGACCACCAGGAGATGGTGCCAAATACACGACACAGACTCAATGATGACTCAAATGACACAGAGTGAAACTCAATGAGATGATTATCTTTCAATCGACTCCACACACAAGATAATCAGATGAGATCATTAGATAATCCACATGAAGCACAATGTTACATATGACCACCAGGAGATGGTGCCAAATACATGACACAGACTCAATGATGACTCAAATGACACAGAATTAAACTGAATGAGATGATTATCTTTCAATCGACTCCACACACAAGATAATCAGATGTATAGATCATTAGATAATCCACATGAAGCACAATGTTACATATGACCACCAGGAGATGGCGCCACATACATGACACAGACTCAATGATGACTCAAATGACACAGAATGAAACTCATTCTGTGAAATCTCATGACTAAAATCATGTCTGCATGCTATGCAAACCTTTAGTCATTGTTGTGTTTGCATGTGTAATTAGTTCTTATGTACAATTATTATCTTTTATTTGTTTGGAGATGTTTTTGGACACTATATTAAATTATTTTGTAATGCTTTAACTTTTGATTGCTTTGTCGTATCAACACAATATTTTTCTCAGATTCAGTTGACATGATTGGGAACGAAACAAAAGTAGTTTCTTAGAGCTGCTATAATTTGCATTTTGGCAGAACGATGCAGACACGCCAACACAGAACTATAAATGCAAATCACGTTTACGTCTTGTGGCTATATGTTTGAAATGGTGAGTATTTTAACGGATTGGCCCCATACACTGCTATTGAGTAACCCTGATTTTTGCCCTTTTTTTAATGAAAAGGAGGGGCGAGTCAGAATCAATTTTTGTGGTAGTCAACAATATGCCTATATCTCAATAGTTTTACCTGGACAGCAATGAAATGAACTTTAGGCCTGAAATAGACAACATAAATACCTGTTGCATTCTCAACGTTGCCACAAGGGGCAGTATAGCGGGCATAAAGCAGCTTATCATGAGAAACCAGCAGCAGAACAATGTTGGGATAGTTGAAAATTCTGTCAACATGTACTCAACACGAGACAACATGAGGGTGAGTAAATAGTGACATCATTTAAAATTTTGGGTGAACTGTTGCTTTAAGTAACGAGAGAATCACTTGTTTCAGTAGGTAACATTTTCTGAGCAGCTCCCTGTGCGATAGTGTTTCTAGAGAAAGTAGGAGATTATAATTCATAAACTGATTATAGAACAGAAATTATAGATGCAATTTTTTTTTTACATTAAAAAAATACATTAAAAAAATACATTTTACATTACATTTACAATACATTAAAAATGTATTGCGCAAATATACGAATTAAACGATTTCGCAAATTGCACGACTCGAACAAGCAAAATTGCTTAATTTGCATATTCGCTTGAGTTGAAAAATTTAAACTTGCGTGAATAAGCAAAATAAGTGATTTCACGCGTTCGAGTCATGCAATTTGCGAAATCGTTTAATTAGTATATTTGCGCAATACATTTTTCAACAAGCGAATATACGAATTAAACGATTTCGTGAATGGCACGTCTCGAATACGCGAAATTTGCATATTCGCGCAGTACATTTTTCAACTCAAGCAAATATTCTAATTAAATGATTTTGCGGATGGCATGACTCGAACACGCAAAATCACTTAATTTACACAAATTGAAATGAAATGATTTTCCGTGTTCTAGTCGTGCCATTCGCGAAATCGTTTAATTCGCATATTCTTTTGAGTTGAAAAATTGATTGTGCGAATACGCAAATTAAGCAATATTGCGTGTTCAATTCGCGGCATTCACTTCATTCGCGCCGCGTGAAATGCGCGCTTCATGTTGTATGTGAACACACGATTCTATTTTTTAACCAACACCAGTCCTGATCATAACAACCAAAAATCCACCTGACATGTTGTCGCGAAAGCCTATCAGCATTGAGATTGTCCGTATGTCACCGATGTACTGATGTAGTAGCAGAAGAAATGGTTGTAGCGGCGTGTGGGCACCTGGAATTGTACGACACTACGTCAACGTATCTGGGACTTCCACAACAGATACAGAGCAGCAATCGTTGTGATATCGGCCATGGTTGATGGCGGAATGATACGTTTTCATAGAAGGTAATACTCGTGGGTTCGCGTTAATCGCGCGGACGCAAGTTTAAACACAAATTTAATCCAGAGGTCAAACTCGCGCGAGCAATGCGAGGCGAAAATGATTTTGCATTTTGTGTGTGAACGCACCATTAGTCAGTAAAAGTGGGAAATATATAATATATTAAAATAAAATAACATATAATATTATTATGGTGTTTTTTTGACGTGGACATTTTTGTCCTCTAAAATCCTTCGAGTAGATTTTTTTTATTGATGCACAAGGATTAATTATTAAAACGATTTCAAGAACATATAGCGGGTGAATGAATTATTACATTTAGTGATTCAATATTTTGCTGCTGGTCTGCCTGTTTGGGCCAGGCTTCATCGAGCCAACGTCAGAGTTTGTCTTGACAAACTTTCCCAATCCAGTTCAATCATAACACACACACTTTTAAATGGTCGTCAACAGAGAAAGATGCTTTTTGTCCCCAAAGTGTCGCAGTTATGGTGTCTATCAGTAGGGGCTGACTAGCTCATGTCTCAGACCTTGGAACACAATCACGCACGCACACACACATGCACGCGCACACACATGCATGCACACACACATGCACAGACTTTCATTGCTTCTCAGTCTGTTTCCATTTTTAAAAGCAAACAGGATTAGATGTGGGCCAATAGGGGGGTGTTTTATTGAAAAGAGGGGCATCTCTGAGAAATGTTCACTATTAAGAGAGCATGTTGAGGCACGGGTCTGTCTCCTCTGACTCATGTTCCTCATGTTCCCACAAAAGACACGCTTAAACACCCGCTCCATTCATTCGATATGAAAACAGCGTTTTGTGGATTAAAGCCCTTTACTGGTATTGAAATAACAGGCCACTTCTTTTCGGAGGTCACGCTCGTGATCACAATGCGTTGGGTTCTGCAGCTTTTACCTTTGATGGTTTGGTGCAGACCTTCGAAACCGAGACGCAGGGGATGTTTGGATTGTGTGGGAGACTATGAGGAGCTTTAGGTAAATATTTGGAACTCTTTTCATTCCGAGACAAGCGTTGCTGGACGAGCCCAGACTGGGACGCTTTCTGAAAGCGACATACGTTATCCGCAGTACCACCAGGAATGTGAGGAAGTGTTTGTGAAGACCTCTCTTGATACCAGCTATGTGGGGCATGAGAAGCTCTTTCAGCAGAAATGATGCTTTTAAACAGGCCTAGGCTGGATAGAATAAAGTGATTTAGATCTGGTGTCTGTGGGGCCATCCCATCTGTTGCAGGGCTCCTTGTTCTTCTACTCAATTCTATTTTCAAATAAAAATAACCATCTAGACGAATGCGTTTGTGATTAATTTTTTTTATCTGTACACTGATAATATGAATACATGTGCTATGGTTATTCAGTGTGGTGTTTATTTTATTTATTTATAATTGTATTAATTTTTCCCCCTGTGAGCAAATAAATGAACCGTGGGCCACCGGAAAGAATTGAGTAACTAGCGGCCCAGTAGCGGACCACTTTCGGAAAAGTAGCGGCTGTCGCTTGTGGTCCGCTGGAAAAACGATGAACAAAACGCTGGCGAACCGAAGGCTGTGTCCGCCAGTGGGCCGCCAGCTGTGCCACCAGTGGTCCACTACTGCCCCGCCGGCCCATATGCTAGCTGGGCCGCCTTAAAAGGTAGCTGCCTATATACACCCTACACATCGAGGCAGCTACCTAATGTTTGGAACAAAAGTTCTGTCGCTCTCTAATCCTAGCATGAGAGAGCTGTAACAGCCGTATCTGAAATTTCTCACGTCCAGCGCCAGAATCTTGAGGAGAAGGCCCAATGTCCCAGTCTCTTTGAGATCGCTCTTTTCATCTCAGGCTCCGCTGTGGGGGTGTCAAGCTAATCCAGCTAATATACAACGTTTGTGCCATGAGAACATGAGTTGCTGTTGCTGCCAACATTCTGCCTGGCACCTCCATGCGCCCGCCCGCGCTCTCTCTCTCTCTCTCGCTCTCTCTCTAGAAGAGAGATCTGATGATGAACAAATGTGCCAAAAATGACGACAACCGTCTCTCTCTCTCTCTCTCTCTCTCTCTCTCTATGATATTGAGTAAGCTACTTTGAAAACACTGCTAGTCAAGCTACAAGTTGACATCGCTACAAGTTACACTACATGTTACTAACAAAAACATTGATGCTTTATAAAGAGCAATATTAAAAAGTAAACCAGCATAATCTGCTTTGCTGGTCTTCGCCGGTTTAACCCTCAGAGGCCCAGAGTAGCAGAATTTCAACAATTGTTTAAAGCAAATGAACACATGATGTTTGGGGAGCGTGGCAGCGGCCTCCTCTTTGGTGCCCACCTCTGTAGAAATCAGAGCAATCATAGACGGAACAGTGTGTTTATTGAACGCAACTCATTTTCTCACTGTGGACAAATTTTGGTAGGTGTGTGACACCCTCGGACAAAATCAAGTTGTTCAGAACCATCTAGCAAAGATGCCAGCTGCAATACACTGTTAAAATAACACATTTAATAACCCATTTGTTGAGTGCGCTGCCCGGCGCGACGTCACAGAAATGGAAACCAGTCCCGTCGCTGTCGCTCGTCGTATGTCTTGGCTGGTTAGGACAAAAACTCTGATTAACGTGTCGCAGCGTAGTGTCTGGTTAGGACACGGTATAAGCCGTCTGTGATGAGGAGGAGGAGGAGTGCAACATAAGTGGTGGTGGCGTAATGGGCTAAAACACATAACTAGTCATCAGAAGGTTGCTGGTTAGATCCCTACAGTCACCACCATTGTGTCCTTGAGTAAGGCACTTAACTCCAGGTTGCTCCGGGGGGATTGTCCCTGTAATAAGTGCACTGTAAGTCACTTTGGATAAAAGCATCTGCCAAATGCATAAATGTAATGTAAAATGTAAAACATAAGGACACACACACACACACACACACACAGTGCGGCCACGTGCATCTCTCTCTCTTTCCGGCGCCACCGGCTGACCCTTATCTCGCTCTGCCACTGATCAGCTGATTCAGCGCCGGCCGCGCTCCATCACGGCCCGGCCACGCCCTCCTCCTCATCACACTGTCATTACTAGCTCTAAAGTGACGTTTTCTAATTAGTAACAGAGGATTGTACACATCTTTTGAACTAGCAAAGGTAGATCTCAATCAGTGGCGTTAAAAAGTAGTTCCACGTACAGGAACACCTGTTCACCTACCTATTCCTGTGACTAGCTAATCAGCCAACCGTGTGGCAGCAGTGCAGTGCATAAAATCATGCAGATACAGGTCAGGAGCTTCAGTGAATGTTCACATGAACCATCAGAATGGAGAAAAAATTTGGAGCGTGGCATGATTGTTGGTGTCAGACGGGCTGGTTTGAGTATTTCTGGGATTTTCACACACAACGTTCTCTAGAATTTACTCCGAATGGTGCCAAAAACAAAAAACTGGATCGCGCTGACAGAAAGGCTACGGTAACTACGGTAACAGATAACCGCTCTGTACAACTGTGCAGAGCAGAAAAGCATCTCAGAATGCATAACACGTCGAACCTTGAGGCGGGTGGAGTGTACATATACATATATGTTTCTGAATCGTACATACTGCAAGGGGGATAGAGGGGTAGAATATGACACTTTCAACAGTCTTACTTTGTCCAGTAGGGGCTGACACTGCGGCACTTTGCTCTCGGGACTCTCCAGTTTGACGATGCTGATGAAGATGGTTTCCTGACGCTCGTCCTCACTGGTGTTACACAGAGACAACGGGTGAGACTGCAGAGAGACCGAAAGAGACAATCAAGAATACATACACACTAGACAAGGCAAACATGACACAGCTCATGAGGGTTTGGAAAACAAACATACTCAACACCTCCACTCCACACGCTCTTACTTGTCATATAATCAAACCTGAAGCAAAACCAGATTGAGAACCCCTGCCCTACATAACCCTCATAAAACAAAATGAAATCGAAAATATTCAAATGACACACACACAGCAGCACACGGCCTATAACTTCAGCGTTTGATCATTCTTTGATGTTGAAGGTGATACACAACCTTTTGTGCCTGTGGGTGTGCATTTGACTAAAAGTTCCCTTATCAAAAAAAGTCAAAAAGCGAGGTGTGTGACAGAGAGCGACCTTATCAGCTTGCCTCATGAATATTAATTAGCTGATGCAAAACACCCCAAATCCACCACTGGTGTAAAGATTTCTGCGGGACTCGCTGTCCCCTTTTCTCATCCATCCGAGCGGAAATCCCAACATGAAACTGAGCCGATGACATCAGCAGCTGGCACATCAGCAGAGATGATGACATCATTCAGACACTCTGGCTGCTGCGTGTCAATCAAAACCACACACGATTGGGCGAGGGAAAGAAGTGGAGAAGAACGGAAATGATAGAGAAAACGACGTTGTGAGTGGAGTATTTTTATTGGGCGTCATTTCCAATCATGCTGTAATTTTGGCAAATTATGCAATTCATTGTTTGTATTTAGAAAACATAAAATGTGCGTTATGAAAATAGCCTTAGCAAGACAAAGGCGGTAATTATATTACAAAAAAACGTCATAAAAATGTCATTTCAACAGCATCATTTCCACCACAGAATATTCTGGGTTCAATACAAGTTAAGCTCAATTAACCAGATTTGATGCATAACCTCGTGCGACCCAGCCCGAATACAGTTCACAAGTCTCTACACTGTCATTTAAGTGTTCTGCCGCACCGAGTCAAGTGACGCAACAACATGACGTTGATTTCCTTGAAGCGCTTCTACGGGTGCAGAGACATCAAAAGTGCCTCTAGTAAGAAATCTCTTCAAGTTTTTGACTTGAAACCTGTTTGGTTGTAAAGAGGAGAGTCTCTAGTTTCGTTTGATATGCCGCTATAAAAAAATCATTTATATTTCGTGCATCAGCACACTGATAAACATGGCGTTCACATACGTGGATTTTGGGACATTATTCCCTCAAAAAAAATGTATTCATCAAAAAACTGATAAATGTGTCTTTCAGAGGCTTTGTATGGAGTTAGGATGACAATAAGGTGCTTTTCAAACTTTTCTGAGACCAGTGCAGACAGACAGCACACTGGAAGTTAAGTCATGCACTAAATAGGGAGCAAGGGAGCATCCTATAGCTCTCCTATAACTGTTCTGAGACCAGTGCAGACAGACAGCACACTGGAAGTTAAGTCATGCACTAAATAGGGAGCAAGGGAGCATCCTATATCTCTCCTATAACTGTTCTGAGACCAGTGCAGGCAGACAGCACACTGGAGGTTAAGTCATGCACTAAATAGGGAGCAAGGGAGCATCCTATAGCTCTCATATAACTGTTCTGAGACCAGTGCAGACAGACAGCACACTGGAGGTTAAGTCATGCACTAAATAGGGAGCAAGGGAGCATCCTATAGCTCTCATATAACTGTTCTGAGACCAGTGCAGACAGACAGCACACTGGAGGTTAAGTCATTCACTAAATAGGGAGCAAGGGAGCATCCTATAGCTCTCCTATAACTGTTCTGAGATCAGTGCAGACAGACAGCACACTGGAGGTTAAGTAATGCACTAAATAGGGAGCAAGGGAGCATCCTATATCTCTCAATGCAGTTAAGTGCGTTCACTCCTAAAATCTCAGCGAGTATTGGCGCTGACTACCAGTCGTGAGTTTGAATCCAGGGTGTGGTGAGTGACTCCAGGCAGGTCTCCTAAGCAACCAAATTGGCCCGGTTGCTAGAAGGGCTGGACTGGGAAAAGAAATTGGGCCGGGATATTACATGGCAACTGGCCCAAAACATGTTGAGTGTGGGGCGGTGTGTTCGCTGTCTTTTTCTGTATAACGCGGCGCCGTTTTGTGGTCCGTTCCTCATAACGCGGCGGCTCATTTCTGCTTATCGCGGCCCATTCGGCACTTTTTGCGGCCCGCTTGGTTCACACGATGGCCAGTCCGCCCCTGATCGGCCCTGGGAAAATGCCCGGTATGCCAGATTACCAGTCCAGCCCTGGTTACTAGGGAGGGTAGAGTCACATGGGGTAACCTTCTCGTGGTCACTATAATGTGGTTCTCGCTCTCGGTGGGGCGTGTGGTGAGTTGTGCGTGGATGCCGCGAAGAATAGCGCGAGCTTCCACACGTGCTACATCTCCACGGTAACGCGCTCAACAAGTCACATGATAAGATGCGCGGATTGACGGTCTCAGACGCGGGGAGGCAACTGAGATTCTTCCTCCGCCACCCGGATTGAGGTGAGTCACTACACGACCACGTGGACTTAAGAGCGCATTGGGAATTGGGCGTTACAAATTGAGAGAAAACAAAAAAACCATGGAAGTGAATGGGGTCAATTTTTGGAGGGGGTTAAATGCAGAAATGTGAATCTTTCCTCATTTTATTAAAGCACTTACATTAATTCTCTTGTTAAAACTTGTGTATTACTTCAGCTGTGAAGTCGTTAAAGAGTTAGACAGAGTTGTCGGAGTTGAGAGAATTTCATGCACGTCAAACAGCATCTGTTACCCATACATCAGTACTAACACAATACTTCACTGTGGTTGACTCCGTTATAGACAGTCATCAAATTCTACGCAACTGTTTTTATACCAGCCTAAGAGGATATGTGGCCCTTTAACCAAAATATAGTGGAAAATTAAGAAATACATCTTAACGGCTGGATCCCGAGTGCCTCTATAATCCCACAAAACCTCCTCTCACGAATCCTCACAAGAAGAGCCATTTCCATGATTCTCAGCGGCCCTCAGGCCATACTGCTAGTAAAACCAGCTCAAACTTCTGAAGCCATGGTTCAGCGTATGGCATGAAGCTAATCATTATCTCTGTCCTGCATATACCAGCTTGATTTACCATGAAGACACAAGTCTTACGCAGCCTATCATCACCGCTAGGTATTTTTGCCTCACAAAGACTCAGGAGTCTAAAAATGACATCGGTTCCGACCCCAAGAGACACTCCATTTGGCTTTCCGAAGCCCGAGGACCATACACTAATCAAACGGTGGCACGCACAGATAATTGACAATTGTCCGAGCTGTCCGTTATGTCTCCCACAGAACGGTTTGGGACAAGATGTCATTTCTACGGCTTTGTAGTGCCACATAAAGAAATTCCAGCGCCATCTCCTCAACCACAGCCGAACTGCTAAAAATACTTGTAAATCGAGCAGCCTTAAAACAAACGACGGAGAGCTGAGATAATAAACAGTTTATTGTGGAACTGCTTTCTTCTTCTGCCAGTAACAGCTTGTTCATGTGCTGCCAGTTCGGTTTAAGCGCACGAGTCTCTCGCTTCAGTTTTTCTTCCTCTATACATCACATCAACCCTTCAATTTACATTAGTTCAAAGCTGCATTACAAACAGAGGGCTTTCTAACAGGCTTTGCACTAATGAAATGTCTTATTTTTTCTATGTTAAGGAAATAGTTCAAATAGTTAAATAGATTTTAATGCACATTTACTTGGCCACTATGTTTCCTAAAGAGCATTTCAATAAAGATAACAGAGGTGATTAGGTTATACTCCAAAAACCCGCAATTAGCATTTTCGAGACTTGAGCTCTCTGCCGGCCCCTTGAATATTGGATATTTGGGAGGCTCTGTAGCACATGCCTTTTCACCTACAGTCAACAAACTTTGTACTCATATAGATCTAATCAAGATGGACAACTTTCACCTTCATAGTCATAGGCTCTGCCCAACAGGAAGTCTGCCATGTTGCATTGTTTGAAAAACGCATGCTCTGGAATTTGAAATACTCCTCCTAGGGGATTTATGTGACAGGCACCAAACATGGGCAACATCATGCCAAAACATTGAACATGCTGAATTGTGAACGGATGTTTGATGTCTCAAATGGTGTCTCCATGGCAACGTGATAAAGTAACACAAAATAGAATAAACAACTGTCTCATATCTTCTGCGCGCATCGTGTGATTTACATAAAAATTGACCCGTATGTTTAGACTTGAGGGCTGATCACATCTACTGTGAGTCACGGTCGTAGTGCCACCAACCGGCAGCCAACAGTCTTTGAATGTAGGTTAATAATGCTTTTTATTACTGTTACATATGTGTATGTGTATCTGTGTACTGTTTATTACTGTTGCATTGGTGCATTTTAATTAAAATGATTATCCTTTGTTAATGCTCACTGGGGGTCTAAATACAAATATTATTTACTTATTTAATAATTTAATTTAAAGCACAATTTACAATCACATTTCTTATCAAACCACACTAGTATTACTATATTACATATTATTTTTCTGCTAAAGCTGCTTTGAAACGATATGTGTTGTGAAAAGCGCGATAGGCCTACAAATAAAAATTACTTGACATAATTAAAAAAAAAAAAACCTCATTATTTTAACTAGATTTTTATTTTATGCATTAAATATTTTGATAAAATTTTCTATAAAGTCAATATTTATAATGCACTGCAAAGACATTATACTGCATTCATACTTATTTATATGTGATTGATTTGATTAGCTTCTACTGCGTTAAAATTGGATGTTGCTTGTGTTATAATGCATTATACTCTAAAGAATAACTATGAATAAGGGAAGCATGTATTATAATGTATTATAATGGTAATCATTATTTCTAATAAGTTATAACATATAAGGTGTATTATGAGACATTGCTAATTAATAATTACACATTTTTATTTTCTCCCCAATTTGTAACGCTCAATTCCCAAAGCACTCCAAGTCCTCATGGTGGCGTAGTGACTTGTCTCAATCCAGGTGGTGGAGGACGAATCTCAGTTGCCTCCGCGTCTGAGACCGTCAATCCGCACATCTTATCACATGACTCGTTGAGTGCGTTACCACGTAGACGTAGCACATGTGGAGGCTTCACGCTATTCTCTGCGGTCACGAGGAGGTTAACACACACAGAGACACACACACACAGAGAGAGACACACACAGAGAGAGACACACACACACACACACACACACACACAGAGAGACACATACACACACACAGAGAGAGACACACACACACACACACACACACACACACACAGAGAGACACACACACACAGAGAGACACAGACAGAGAGACACACACACACACACACACACAGACAGAGAGACACACACACACAGAGAGACACACACACACAGAGAGACACACACACACACACACAGACACACACACAGACAGACACACACAGAGAGACACACACACACAGAGAGACACACACACACACACACACAGACACACACACAGACAGACACACACAGAGAGACACACACACACAGAGAGACACACACACACAGAGAGACACAGACAGAGAGACACACACACACAGAGAGACACAGACAGAGAGACACACACACACAGAGAGACACAGACAGAGAGACACACACACACACACACACAGACAGAGAGACACACACACACAGAGAGACACACACACACACACACACACAGACACACACACAGACAGACACACACAGAGAGACACACACACACAGAGAGACACACACACACACACACACACACAGACACACACACAGACAGACACACACAGACAGACACACACACACACACACACACACACACAGAGAGACACACACACACACACACACACAGAGACACACACACACACACACACAGAGACACACACACACACACACACACAGATACACACACACACACACACACACGTATACACCAATCAGCCACAACATTAAAACCATCTGCCTAATATTATGTTGGTCCCACTCATGCTGCGAAAACAGCACCAATAATTAACAATTGTAATATAATTTATTGATAATAATTTAATAATTCAATGAATTATTAAATCAGGTGTAAAAATGTGCCTTTTCATAAAAATGTCACCAAAATTGTTCCACATGATTTAATTATTAATATTTTTTTCACTACTTATTTTTTTAAGGACCAATGATAAGGCTTATTCCAAACGACTCGTATGACATCTGTAACTGACTAAGAATAGCTAGTAGCAAATCGTAATTCTTGGCTGTGATGCTAACTGAAGGCTATAAGCTATTTTTGATACTCCCCACCAAAACTTCCTGTTTCAATGGAAAATGCGTCAACATGGCAATAAAAAAAAGAATTCTTCAACTTCTTGGGGTCTTTAAAAGATGATAAGTCTATGTTTTGTGCTAGCTATACACGATTAGCATTTTATTATTTGCATTTAGCATTGCTATTTATCCCTGCTGTCCCAATCAGAGGAGACCTGTGACCCATTTTTAGTCGCAACTCATCAGTTGGGAAGAGGACAGGAGCGGATTGAGTCTGTAAAATTGATTTGTGGGATGTTGGCGAGGGTATTAGAGCTATTGTCAAAACAGCAGTGAGCTCAGATTACAGCTGTTGCCTTCAGTGGCTCGCTCCAGATCCCATTGAGAAGCAGGAAACCCACACCATAATGAGCCCGGAATAATGACAGTGGCAGAGTCGGATAGTCTGCTGACTCAATGAGCGGGATTAGACGGTATTGTGGCGGTTTTCAAGAAGAGAAGACGAGGAGACATCACAAAATGTCTGGGTAGAGCCGATAGAGTCTGGGTAACTTCACCTGCACGAAACGACAGGAAGTTCACAAGCTTCTCGCATTCAAACGCTGAAAAAAAACCCCCCAGTTGAAATGAATCAGCGAATTATAGTAAACACATGGGGAGACACAAGAGTCCTTATTACCACTCATCCTGAGAGCTGGGGATTTGAACAAAGCCCTAACAGATCAATTAGGATGAACTTTTATTCTGTTTTTGTGTAGTACTTCATATAGTGAGTGGAAAGGTGAAAGCACGAGCGGTCACACAACGTCGTTCTCCACAAATGATGATGAGAAACCCCGTAATCAAACAGACATCGCTCTCAGACCGAAAGAGTCATCGTAAACTCCTTCCATAAACAAGCCCTATCCAAACGGCCACATCAACACACGGCTGTTTTATTGTTGTTTTATTTTACAGTGTAAACACGACTCGCTCACACAAACAGACTCCATGGCAACATCTGACCTCTGAGAACCAATCAATTACAAACGCTTAAACAACCAGATAATTAACAGCTGAACTGGCAGACTACTTCTTCTCAAACACTAAACACTGGGGAAAAGTCTTGAAACATACAGTGACAAACACGGTGAAGAGAAAACATTTCTCCTATGGCATCATATAGAACTTAAAATGTTCTCTGATGACATCATATAGAAATTAAACAAGGCTCCTATGACATCATACAGAATCTAAACAGTTCTCCTACATGGTATGATATATAATTTAAAGGGAATATGTTGTAGCATCATATAGAACTTAAGAGATTTAAAAGGTTCTCTGATGACATCTTATAGAACTTAAACAAGGATCCTATGACACCATACAGAATGTAAACAGTTCTCCTAAATAGAACTTAAAGGGGACTCATATTTAGGTTCAACTATTGCATCATATATAACTTAAAGGGGGCTACTCTAACACCATATATAACTTAAAAGGAATATGTTGTAGCATCATATAGAACTTAAAATAGACTTAAGGGACTTGAAAGGTTCTCTGATGATATCATATAGAAATGAAACAAGGCTCCTATGACATCATAGAGAATGTAAACAGTTCTCCTATATAGAACTTAAAGGGGACTCGTATGGAATCCTAAAAGGTTCACCTATGACACCATATAGATATTAAAGGGAATAGGTTGTAGCATCATATAGATCTTAAAAGAGACTCCATTGGAATTATATAGAAATGTAAAGGTTGTCTGATGACAAATTAAACAAGGCTCCTATGACATCATACAGAATGTAAACAGTTCACCTATATGGTATCATATATAACTTAAATGTTATATGTTATGTTGTAGCATCATATAGAACTTAAAAGAGACTACTATGACATCATATAGAACTTAAAGGAGACTGCTATGACATCATATACAACTTAAAGGGGACTACTATGGAATCATATAGAAAATAAAAGGTTCCTCTCATATAGAACTTAAAGGGGACTACTATGACATCATATAGAACTTAAAGGAGACTGCTATGACACCATATACAACTTAAAGGGGACTACTATGGAATCATATAGAAAATAAAAGGTTCCCCTCATATAGAACTTAAAGGGGACTACTATGACATCATATAGAACTTAAAGGAGACTACTATGACATCATATAGAACTTAAAGGGGACTTCTATGGAATCGTATAGCAAATAAAAGGTTCCCCTCATATAGAACTTAAAGGGGACTACTATGACATCATATAGAACTTAAAGGGGACTACTATGACATCATATAGAACTTAAAGGGGACTACTATGACATCATATAGAACTTAAAGGGGACTACTATGACATCATATAGAAATAAAAGGTTCCCCTCATATAGAACTTAAAGGGGACTACTATGACATCATATAGAACTTAAAGGAGACTACTATGACATCATATAGAACTTAAAGGGGACTACTATGACATCATATAGAACTTAAAGGGGACTACTATGACATCATATAGAACTTAAAGGAGACTACTATGACATCATATAGAACTTAAAGGAGACTACTATGACATCATATAGAACTTAAAGGGGACTACTATGGAATCATATAGAAAATAAAAGGTTCCCCTCATATAGAACTTAAAGGGGACTACTATGACATCATATAGAACTTAAAGGGGACTACTATGGAATGATACAGAACTTTAAAGGCACTACTGAGATATTAGAGAGAGAGGTTTCCCTTTGACATCATACAGCAATTAAAAAGGTTCTGCTATGGCATCATGTAGAATGCAAATGGAATCATATAAAATTGAAGTCTATTTTTGTCTATGGCATTATATACAACTTGGAGGGGACCGCTATGGAATTACATAGAACATAAAAAGTTCTACTATGGAATCATATAGAAATAAAAGGTTCCCCTCATATAGAACTTAAAGGGGACTACTATGACATCATATAGAACTTAAAGGAGACTAGTATGACATCATATAGAACTTAAAGGGGACTTCTATGGAATCATATAGAAATAAAAGGTTCCCCTCATATAGAACTTAAAGGGGACTACTATGACATCATATAGAACTTAAAGGGGACTACTATGACATCATATAGAACTTAAAGGAGACTACTATGACATCATATAGAACTTAAAGGAGACTACTATGACATCATATAGAACTTAAAGGGGACTACTATGGAATCATATAGAAAATAAAAGGTTCCTCTCCTATAGAACTTAAAGGGGACTACTATGACATCATATAGAACTTAAAGGAGACTACTATGACATCATATAGAACTTAAAGGAGACTACTATGACATCATATAGAACTTAAAGGAGACTACTATGACATCATATAGAACTTAAAGGGGACTACTATGACATCATATAGAACTTAAAGGGGACTACTATGACATCATATAGAACTTAAAGGAGACTACTATGACATCATATAGAACTTAAAGGGGACTACTATGACATCATATAGAACTTAAAGGGGACTACTATGGAATCATATAGAAAATAAAAGGTTCCCCTCATATAGAACTTAAAGGGGACTACTATGACATCATATAGAACTTAAAGGAGACTACTATGACATCATATAGAACTTTAAGGAGACTACTATGACATCATATAGAACTTAAAGGGGACTACTATGGAATCATATAGAAAATAAAAGGTTCCCCTCATATAGAACTTAAAGGGGACTACTATGACATCATATAGAACTTAAAGGAGACTACTATGACATCATATAGAACTTAAAGGGGACTTCTATGGAATCATATAGAAAATAAAAGGTTCCCCTCATATAGAACTTAAAGGAGACTACTATGACATCATATAGAACTTAAAGGAGACTACTATGACATCATATAGAACTTAAAGGGGACTACTATGGAATCATATAGAAAATAAAAGGTTCCCCTCATATAGAACTTAAAGGAGACTACTATGACATCATATAGAACTTAAAGGAGACTACTATGACATCATATAGAACTTAAAGGGGACTACTATGGAATCATATAGAAAATAAAAGGTTCCTCTCCTATAGAACTTAAAGGGGACTACTATGACATCATATAGAACTTAAAGGAGACTACTATGACATCATATAGAACTTAAAGGAGACTACTATGACATCATATAGAACTTAAAGGAGACTACTATGACATCATATAGAACTTAAAGGGGACTACTATGACATCATATAGAACTTAAAGGGGACTACTATGACATCATATAGAACTTAAAGGAGACTACTATGACATCATATAGAACTTAAAGGGGACTACTATGACATCATATAGAACTTAAAGGGGACTACTATGGAATCATATAGAAAATAAAAGGTTCCCCTCATATAGAACTTAAAGGGGACTACTATGACATCATATAGAACTTAAAGGAGACTACTATGACATCATATAGAACTTTAAGGAGACTACTATGACATCATATAGAACTTAAAGGGGACTACTATGGAATCATATAGAAAATAAAAGGTTCCCCTCATATAGAACTTAAAGGGGACTACTATGACATCATATAGAACTTAAAGGAGACTACTATGACATCATATAGAACTTAAAGGGGACTTCTATGGAATCGTATAGCAAATAAAAGGTTCCCCTCATATAGAACTTAAAGGGGACTACTATGACATCATATAGAACTTAAAGGGGACTACTATGACATCATATAGAACTTAAAGGGGACTACTATGACATCATATAGAACTTAAAGGGGACTACTATGACATCATATAGAAATAAAAGGTTCCCCTCATATAGAACTTAAAGGGGACTACTATGACATCATATAGAACTTAAAGGAGACTACTATGACATCATATAGAACTTAAAGGGGACTACTATGACATCATATAGAACTTAAAGGGGACTACTATGACATCATATAGAACTTAAAGGAGACTACTATGACATCATATAGAACTTAAAGGGGACTACTATGGAATCATATAGAAAATAAAAGGTTCCCCTCATATAGAACTTAAAGGGGACTACTATGACATCATATAGAACTTAAAGGGGACTACTATGGAATGATACAGAACTTTAAAGGCACTACTGAGATATTAGAGAGAGAGGTTTCCCTTTGACATCATACAGCAATTAAAAAGGTTCTGCTATGGCATCATGTAGAATGCAAATGGAATCATATAAAATTGAAGTCTATTTTTGTCTATGGCATTATATACAACTTGGAGGGGACCGCTATGGAATTACATAGAACATAAAAAGTTCTACTATGGAATCATATAGAAATAAAAGGTTCCCCTCATATAGAACTTAAAGGGGACTACTATGACATCATATAGAACTTAAAGGAGACTAGTATGACATCATATAGAACTTAAAGGGGACTTCTATGGAATCATATAGAAATAAAAGGTTCCCCTCATATAGAACTTAAAGGGGACTACTATGACATCATATAGAACTTAAAGGGGACTACTATGACATCATATAGAACTTAAAGGAGACTACTATGACATCATATAGAACTTAAAGGAGACTACTATGACATCATATAGAACTTAAAGGGGACTACTATGGAATCATATAGAAAATAAAAGGTTCCTCTCCTATAGAACTTAAAGGGGACTACTATGACATCATATAGAACTTAAAGGAGACTACTATGACATCATATAGAACTTAAAGGAGACTACTATGACATCATATAGAACTTAAAGGGGACTACTATGACATCATATAGAACTTAAAGGGGACTACTATGACATCATATAGAACTTAAAGGAGACTACTATGACATCATATAGAACTTAAAGGGGACTACTATGACATCATATAGAACTTAAAGGGGACTACTATGGAATCATATAGAAAATAAAAGGTTCCCCTCATATAGAACTTAAAGGGGACTACTATGACATCATATAGAACTTAAAGGAGACTACTATGACATCATATAGAACTTTAAGGAGACTACTATGACATCATATAGAACTTAAAGGGGACTACTATGACATCATAAAGAACTTAAAGGAGACTACTATGACATCATATAGAACTTAAAGGGGACTACTATGACATCATATAGAACTTAAAGGAGACTACTATGACATCATATACAACTTAAAGGAGACTACTATGACATCATATAGAACTTAAAGGAGACTACTATGACATCATATACAACTTAAAGGGGACTACTATGGAATGATACAGAACTTTAAAGGCACTACTGAGATATTAGAGAGAGAGGTTTCCCTTTGACATCATACAGCAATTAAAAAGGTTCTGCTATGGCATCATGTAGAATGCAAATGGGATCATATAAAATTGAAGTCTATTTTTGTCTATGGCATTATATACAACTTGGAGGGGACCGCTATGGAATTACATAGAACATAAAAAGTTCTACTATGACATCATACAGAACTTAAAAAGGTTTCCAAGGCAACTTGGATTCTATTCCCAGGGATCACACTAACTGATACAATTTATAACTCAAATGCACATTGGATAAAAGTGTCTGCAAAGTGAATAAATGGACAGTTTGTGTCAAATGTTATAGCCAATGACAACAGCCTGCCAAAGACAAAACTCTTTTTGGGACCCTCATTTGGAAGACTGCTCTCATCCTGTTTTTGACATGTTATTTGTACAGCGGCTTTCATGTGCTACTGGATATTACGAGGAAAATGTCAGATGTTATGAGGGGACATGTGGAGAAATATGAGAGAGAGAGAGAGAGAGAGAGAGAGAGAGAGATGAGATCCTTCCATGGAGAATTGAGCGACAGGAATGCAGTCTCATTGTAAACATTGTTCAGTTGCGGAATGCCGCCGCCACACTTTGAAGTTACTGATCCCCTCCTTATCCTCCCCGTCCCTCTCTCTCTCTGACTGGGTCTATCCCTACAATGAAATCCTCCTTATCGCTGCCGTGATCCGAACACACAGCAGAAGAAAAGGATTCATTCTTCTAAACAGTATCAATCTCACCTGTTTCTATTGCACAAGATTGTATAGGAGAGTGCACCGTTTACACAGAGCAGCCAGTACAATCTCTCTCATAAAGATCAGATGTTTACAATGTCTACATTATATCTAGAACATTCCAAAAGAGATTCCGGTTAAACAGGAGTGATTTCAAGAGAGCTCCCACATTCACAGACTGCTGCCACCTCGCTATAAACACGAGACACGGTGCCTCCCATTCACCAGCGGACGGCCCAATGAGGGCAGAAAAACAGAACAAGAGTACCAAGAAAAAAATAACAGGATCTCTCCGTCTTCATTTGTGTCACGGGCGTCTCTGGCCAGCGTTCCGAAACCCCATCACAGACGGAGGGGAAAGTCATCAGCCTTAAAATCCCCTCCGCAGCCACAGATCCACATCATTCCGCTTTAAAGTATATTTTTGACATAATTACAGAAGAGGGCAAAGCGTCTTGAGTCATCCTCCGGGCCCGGAAGGATCGAATGCATAAACACAGGCCTCCCTCCTCCGCCCACACCAACAATCTTTTCTCTGGATCCAGCGTCTAGATGTTTTTCAATCCTTATTTTTTCTGGGACGTGTGTAAGGAAATCAGTAATGAATAGGTCTCCCGTTTGGGTAGCCATCAAAATAAAACATCTTAAATTAGGGCAGAAGCTTTAAAGCTGACAATTCTGGTAGTTTAACGCTCATCAAGTGCCGAATGCCAGTTACAGGAAAAGTTCTCCCGACAATGAAAAAGTCTATCATTCACTCACCTGTTTCTTTCCAAACACATTGAACTTCCTTTCTTTCATGGAACACAAAAGATTCAATATCTTGGGCCCTCTTTTCCAAACAAGGATACCCCCTACCTAATATTATGTAGGCCCCCCTCGTGCCACCTAACCTGAGCCAACCCGCGTCTCAGAACAGCATTCTGCTGTGTAACAGTGTAACTACAGATGTAATTAAACGCAGGTACTTTAAATGTAAGTACAACGCAACAACACATATATACATTATAAATACATTGTATCAAATGCTCAAGTACATTAAAGACACTGTGGCAGGGCGGAGGGTGATTATACACACCCGGTCCCTTATCAGGCTAATCAAACCTCCGAGAGGGATAAAGGCCGACTGCGGATGGTGGTTTGAGAGAGAGAGATCGTTTACGGGCAGCTGTCCGTCCTATGTGTGTGCTTGCATCTTCAGTTTTTCATTAAAATATTATTTATATTGTCAAGCCGGTTCCCGCCTCCTTTCCATTGAACCCCTTTACACTGGTGCCGAAGACCCGGGAAGGAGGAGGGATGCGGCGTAGTGGAGTTCCCGTCGCTACCATCCACCCCAACCGGGGGATGGAGGAGCTCGGCCGTCTGGAAGTGGAGGAATTGGTCGCCGACCGCGAGGGGAGAAGGGGCTCCTAGCCGACCACCTGGAGCGGTCAGATCCGCTGTTAGGGGCGGAGGAGACCCCTACCAGCCGCTGAAAAGCGACAGGGTTTTGAGACCGCCGACCGCGATCCAAATCCGATACTGTGTGTTAGTCGTGTTCGTTACAGTCAAGCTACAAAAATTACATAAAAGAACCATTAAAACACAATTAAAGCAGTTCATATGACTCGTGCATTTTATTCAAAGCCACTTGAAGACGTGCGATATAAGATCATATACAGATTTACAACATGAATGCTGCTCAGACTGCAGAGTTTGTTGAGTAACTTCATCATAGACAAAGTCTCCAGGCATGCGCGCCTTGTGTTTTGAGAAAATCGATATTTTCACCCAAGGAGAAGCAGAGACTACTCGACTACCACTATATGACAAAAGCAGCCCAGGGAGCGTTTCAGCACTCCTTCACTAATTTCCTGCTGGCATATGAGTTTCAATCTCACATCTTCAAAGAGCTTCTGTAAAGTCCTCTAATCTTCTTTATTTCCTCTCCTCTGAACAGCTCTACTCTCTCTTAAATCGCTCCATTAGTTTGCTCTTCCTCAGAGAGAGAGATTTATAACATGGGACCATTCTAGGTCAGAACTTTAGTATGAAGAACAACAAAGGTTCAGGAGGTGATTGTCATTGTACCATAATGATTTATATTACATTTCTTTACCACACCTTGAAAGTACAGTGACCATTGGGATCTCGAGCTTCACAATGACATGAAAACACAATTGAAGTACCATAAATGTAGTCCTTAAATCTTTTGATCCATACGATAGCAATCCATCACTGACAGACTTTGAGCAACATGTCTTGAAGAACCTCATTTGAATATATACGAACACAAACGAGATGATTTGAGAGAAAAGGGGAGGGACAGATCACTGATCTCAAAGATAAACGCACAGACACACATAACAACAACCGCCATTCGCCACATGACGCTAGTGCCAGGCTATGTGCACCTTGAGGCCACGTGAAGTGTCGAAAGCCCACTGGCAGATGTCACGGGGCAGACCCAGATGCCACGGGTCGACTGACTGAGACGACTGGCTGATGGACCACCTGTGCCCCCTACTGTGCCAGCTTGCTGTGCTTTAGCCATCCGGCGCTACACTCGTTGTTGTGAGCGTCACTCCTCCACCCTACGTTGTTGTTGGAAGGCGACTGCCTCCAACTGCCCAGTAGCGTCCTTCACGAGCCTCCTCCACAGAGGTCGATCTTGACACCGATTGTACCAGTCAGTGGCAAGTCCGCTCAGCTCCACATCCTCCCGTGCTGTGCCCGTTTAGCCCCCCCAATCCCGAAAAAAAGCTGTTTAGGCATGCAGGCTACATAGCCCAGCCAACACAGCCTGGCCTGCTGGAGGAGCTCACAGACACACACAGACACACACACAGACACACACACGAATACCATAACATTATGATTGATGTGGGGAATAAAGGTTCTTTTGCACTTCTCGGGGCGTATCCAGATGGGGAGGGGCATGTGATGGCCCTGGGCCCACCCCAAATTCTAATCTGTGATTGGTCATTCCACCAAGTCGAAGGCGGACAATAAACCACGGTAGAACCTGGTATAAATAACCCTCTGTTATTTATAGCTTAGTTTTTAATTGACTATATTAGAATAACATTAAAAGCCACAAGATAAAACCAATTTGGTTACCCCATGTGACTCTACCCTCCCTAGCAACCGGGACAATTTGGTTGCCCCATGTGACTCTACCCTCCCTAGCAACCGGGACAATTTGGTTGCCCCATGTGACTCTACCCTCCCTAGCAACCGGGACAATTTGGTTGCCCCATGTGACTCTACCCTCCCTAGCAACCGGGACAATTTGGTTGCCCCATGTGACTCTACCCTCCCTAGCAACAGGGACAATTTGGTTGCCCCATGTGACTCTACCCTCCCTAGCAACCGGACCAATTTGGATGCATGCATTAATCCCTCCCTAGCAACAGGGACAATTTGGTTGCCCCATGTGACTCTACCCTCCCTAGCAACCGGGACAATTTGGTTACCCCATGTGACTCTACCCTCCCTAGCAACAGGGACAATTTGGTTGCCCCATGTGACTCTACCCTCCCTAGCAACCGAGACAATTTGGTTGCCCCATGTGACTCTACCCTCCCTAGCAACCGGGACAATTTGGTTACCCCATGTGACTCTACCCTCCCTAGCAACCGGGACAATTTGGTTACCCCATGTGACTCTACCCTCCCCTAGCAACCGGGAGACACATTTTCAGCTTTTGGATGCATGCATTAATTCTCAATGTGATAATACACAGTGAATACAGGAATGCATTTACTAATATTAATGAAAAGAACCGTATTGCACAGTGATAAAATAAAATATAACAAAATGCATATTAAAATGAAGCGAAGTGTTAATGTTGAAAGTTATTCCATGTTTGTGGATGGCGTGTTTATGTATATCCCTATAGATAATGTAAGATTTTGGCAGATCTATAACGCAGCAAGCATAGATGTTTGATGTTTTGGTTGCTGTAGATCACATGTGAGCAACAGCTCTGACGCTCCACATCACTAGAAACAACTACACGGGTTTCGTGCAGGAACTTTGTGTATAATCACTCCTCCAGTGTCAGTCCTGGTGTCTCAGTGTCTCAGTGTCTACTCTTTTTCCATTTCGTGGTTGAAAGCAGATCAAAGAGATGAAAGCGCAGCAGTCACTCTCGGGAGTTACAGCTACAGGCTTGAGTGTCATTTTCAAAACACATTCATACAAAAAAACAAAAAACGGCTCATTACACCGGCGAATCAATGCCAACGTGCACGTCAAACCAGAACTCGCTTACAGCAGCCAGTAAAATGACTCAAAGAACAAACCTAGTTAGAAACTAGCTAATCAATGCAGGGAAGTAACTAAGACAAGGTCAACAGTTTAGCCTCGTTACATCTCTATAGAGCACTACAGTCAGCACTACAGTCAGCACTACAGTCAGCACTACAGTCAGCTTCTGGCTTTTCTATCTATAGAGGAATTGGTTATAAATGACAATCTATGAATGCCAAATTCCCACTACTTAATAGGTGGTGCGGTTACTCATCTCAATCCGGGTGGGGGAGGACAAGTTTCAGTTGCCTCCGCTTCTGAGACCGCCAATCCGCGCATCTTATCACGTGACTCGTTGTGCATGACACCGCGGAGACTCACAGCATGTGGAGACTCATGCTACTCTCCACGATCCACACACAACTCACCACACGCCCCATTGAGAGAACCACTAATCACCACCACGAGGAGGTTACCCCATGTGACTCTACCCTCCCTAGCAACCGGGACAATTTGGTTACCCCATGTGACTCCACCCTCCCTAGCAACCGGGACAATTTGATTACCCCATGTGACTCTACCCTCCCTAGCAACTGGGCCAATTTGGTTACCCCATGTGACTCTACCCTCCCTAGCAACTGGGCCAATTTGGTTACCCCATGTGACTCTACCCTCCCTAGCAACCGAGCCAATTTGGTTACCCCATGTGACTCTACCCTCCCTAGCAACTGGGCCAATTTGGTTACCCCATGTGACTCTACCCTCCCTAGCAACCGGGCCAATTTGGTTACCCCATGTGACTCTACCCTCCCTAGCAACCGGGCCAATTTGGTTACCCCATGTGACTCTACACTCCCTAGCAACTGGGCCAATTTGGTTACCCCATGTGACTCTACCCTCCCTAGCAACCGGGCCAATTTGGTTACCCCATGTGACTCTACACTCCCTAGCAACCGGGCCAATTTGGTTACCCCATGTGACTCTACCCTCCCTAGCAACCAGCCCAATTTGGTTGCTTAGGAGACCTGGATGGAGTCACTCAGCACGTCCTGGATTCAAACTCACTTTTTTTTTTTTTTTTTAAGATGCAAGGAAAGTATTTTAATACCTTTTAGTTGATGGTTACACCAACTGACATTTTTAAGGACATTTATAGATATTAAATATAGAATATAATATATAATTTTTTTTTGGACACAAAGGTTACATTTCTATGAACTTGATAAATATGTTTATAATATCTAATTTTTATCACCTCGGACAACCTTATTTGTCAATGTTATGGATTAAACGTTAATATTAAAAGATACAATGACTAAAGGTTTGCATAGCATGCAGACATGATTTTAGTCATGAGATTTCACAGAATGAGTTTCATTCTGTGTCATTTGAGTCATCATTGAGTCTGTGTCATGTATTTGGCGCCATCTCCTGGTGGTCATATGTAACATTGTGCTTCATGTGGATTATCTAATGATCTATACATCTGATTATCTTGTGTGTGGACTCGATTGAAAGATAATCACCTCATTCAGTTTCATTCTGTGTCATTTGAGTCATCATTGAGTCTGTGTCGTGTATTTGGCGCCATCTCCTGGTGGTCATATGTAACATTGTGCTTCATGTGGATTATCTAATGATTTATATGAAAGATAATCCCCTACTACAAGTAATGATGAGATATTTTATGTTGGTAGAGTTCTAAGCGAAAACGCGGAATATAAGCAACACCAAAATAATACTTGGCTATCACTCGCTATACATTTTAGTATGTAAGTAAAACAAATAGGCTGGTTGCATTATTCTCTTTATACAACAACATACGACACGTGACTATTTGATCAGTTTGATGTTTTTACTGATTGCAATAATATGTGCAGTGCAAACGTTTTTAAAATGTTCCAAAATGAACACTTCTGATTTATCTGTAAATTTCAAAGCACTTGTTCAGTTTTGGTCATAAAGTCTACAAGCATTGGAAAAAGAACACATTTCCCATAATCCTGAATACAGATCAACCAATCAGAAAAGTGGTTGTTGCCATGGAAAACTAAACTGCGACTAAAGAGTTCTGCTCCCATGAAGCATTAAGGATGATTGAATTGAGTCTCTCTACACTCTCAAACTACTCTCGGTTTACCATGGAGTAATTCATTGACTCATACATGAATTTAAGTGCACAGACTTGTATTGATTTTCATTATGTTTTTGCTTCAAATCAAAGTTTATGATATTGTGATTCATATCAGAGCTGGGTGTTATTAAGCCAAAATAACAGTGAGAAAAATACAAATTATTCACAGAACCAAATCTGAAAAAGTGAGCTCTATGGTAAAAACGTTTCGGTTTCTCACAGGACAATGGACCTCACGGAGACAGCCTTCGCCTCAGGTTATAAAGGGCAGAAGACAGGATCGGGTTTGACCTCTGACCCCTTTGTATAATGTCAGATGGGCGCTCCATCACTTATAGAATGTCACTTCCTCTGCGAGTAAGACTCCTCATGTCCTGAGGGGACAGACAACGGAGACACCACAGGTGTATAAGGGTGACCTCACAAAAGCATTTCCAGAACAGGACAGGGTAATATTTTATTCCAAAATCAACCAAACATTTATTTGCATTGTGACATTATTTTCATGACAAACACAATGCAATTTCTGTAATGCAAATCTCATTCTGATTACTATAAAGTGTAAACAATATTATTTGGGAACACCCCTTTGG
This sequence comes from Moxostoma hubbsi, assembly GCA_032164185.1. Lineage (NCBI taxonomy): Eukaryota > Metazoa > Chordata > Actinopteri > Cypriniformes > Catostomidae > Moxostoma > Moxostoma hubbsi. The sequence goes on along the minus strand of JAVLUX010000215.1, from coordinate 21,733,744 downwards.
CTGTTCGTCATCGGTCGGTTGTGCTGCCAAACCCTTGATCTGTTTACATTTGAAAGATCAGGGGCTTCAGCCCCCAAAGCCCCCTCGTGATGCCTGATCAGCAATAAATAGAAATGTATGTTTCGATGCACGAGGACGCAACTAAAACCAGATGCGTTTGGAAAAACTACAGCTCCACTTTATAGTTCCGGGGTGTTTAGAGGACACAAAGGGATGTGTGAAAGAAAATTCCAGCTCCATTTTTAAGTCAGAGCCTTTGTAGGCATGCCAGAACACAACTTCCAACACACACACACACACACACACTCTCTCTCTCTCTCTCTCTCTCTCTCTCTCTCACACACACTCTCACACACTCAAACACACACACTCTCTCTCTCTCTCTCTCTCTCTCTCTGACTCTCACACACACACACACACACACACACACACACACACACACACACACACACACTCTCTCACACACTCTCTCACACACTCTCTCTCTCTCTCTCTCACACACAAACACACAAACACACACACACACACACACAAGCAAAGAGTGAAATCTTTCAGATCAGTAAAACATCACAGCCAAAACAATACAATTATTTGAGAAGTTCAACTCCGGCAGTTCAGGTGGTGAAAAATGGGACAGCCGCACTGCCACATGGGTGGGCTACAAAACCTTGATCCACACACACTCACTCACACACACACACACACACACACACACACACCGGCTGTGTTTCAAAACCTAATAAGCTGCCTATATGTCTCCGGCCTTCATAGGCAGCTGCCTTGGCATCCTAACTAAAGTCAGAACTCTGCATAGGGAGCAAGTCTTAAGTGGCTCGATGTACGCATCACAGCGGTGAGATGCCACAACAACAATGACTTTTAATCACATTCACACAAATCACGAGTAAAACGATTATCAGTTCGTAAACACGGTCTGTTCCTCCTGTTCCTCACACAGTGTTATCTCATGACACTAAACACTCTTACTATAGCGCATGACTCATGATTTTATGACATAATCAACTACATTTACAAGCTCGTGAGGCGCACGCTGACTCATCCATTCACTGCAGATTTATTTGTTTGTAGAATACTTCTGATGTTGTGAAATGCCAAACGTTAATAACATTACAAGATTCTTTCCTCCCTCGTTCTCTCAGGCCGGGGAGCCCTCGGCATGACGTACACCGCCGGCAGGTCATCCCCATCTACCTGGATGAGGGAGGGGACAAGGGGAGGGAAAAAACACGCCGTTACACGCTGTAACGGGAAAAATAAATACATTTACTCACCGGTTCTCTGATACGCCGTATCTTGATCCTCGGCCACTCCTCCACCCTCAAGCGGATGACAGCCGCGTCTCCCCGGGAGGATCAGAGGCAATACTCCGGCCCCTGGTGGATGGAACGCCCCGCCACGTTCCGGTGGATGGAAGGGATCTCCTCCGCCCCTGGCAGCGGTCCTGTCGCTTCCAGGCGGTCGGTTAGGAGCCCCTCCTCCCCTCGCGGTTGGCGGCCATACCTCCGATCTTAGGGGGCCAGGCTCCTCCGTCCCCCGGCGAATGGACGCGGCTGCTCCGTTGGGGTGGATGGTAGTGGCGAGGACTCTACCTCGGTGCAACCCTCTCTTCTTTCCTGGGTTTTCGGCACCAGTTTAACAAGGTTAAAGGGAAATGAGGAGGCGAGAACCGGCTTGATAATATATTAAGTTTAATATAAAACTGAAACAAAAAAAACAAACACACAAAGGGGACGGACAGCTGCCCGTAAATCTGCCTTTTCACAGTGGAGAGAGATCTCGCCATATTGTGTTACTGAAGCGTCCCACTGGCGGCAAATATCCAAACTGTTCAAGTGTCCGGATCTGATTGGGAGATTTCACATATAGAAGTCAATGTTCCTCATGGAAAAATGGAATAACCCAAACCGGGGGGGGGGGGGGGGGGGGGGGGGTTAGGACGTCCTGCTGACAGACACACGTTCACTTGACCAGAGCAGATTTATTAGAGAAGGTCAGCTAAGGGCTAAGTGCTTCACGCTAGGGTTAAGATCACAAGACACTCATGGGATTTGACCTTATGACCCATCACTTCGTTTCATTGACTGCCCACTGATGCCTAGTGTCATTCTCAGAACCACTGACCATCGGTCAAGACTGTGGGTTCTGCTAACGGTTCTCTGATGTACAGCGAAACACTGTATTTAAATACTCTTACAGTGTTTCCTGCACGACTAATGCTAATGACTCTACAGCGGGAAACACGGCACAACAGCTGGGAGAAAAAAGTACTAATACAAGGTTATGAGTTATTAAAAACTATATTTATAAAACTAGAATTATAAATTATAAATGCAAAATATATGTATGCATATAAATTATGTGCGGTTTTCTTTTTGGGGGATTATTAATTGTGTTATTGAGTTTGTTTCGGTTATCGTTAATTAAAAGTATAAAAACAAAACAATAAAAATATTTTAAAACAATTATAGAGTTTTGTTTATGCAATCCAATAACTGCACATTAAATAAAAATACTTAATACTTTTTTTTATACATTATTTAATTAAATAATAAAATAAAATTGTATTACTTTTAAATATAGTGATTGGATTGTGGTTCAATGGTGTGACGCTCATTTATTTTTCTTTTGTCATTTTGTGTGTGTGTGTGTTTGTGTGTGTGTATGTGTTTGTGTGTGTGTGTTTATATGCGTGCATGTGTGTATGTGTTTATGTATGTGTGTGTTTATATGCGTGTGTGTGTGTGTGCGTTTATGTATGTGTGTGTGCGCGTTTATGTATGTGTATGTGTGTTTATGTATGTGTGTTTATGTATGTGTGTGTTTATATGCGTGTGTGTGTGTGCGTTTATGTATGTGTGTGTGTGTGTGTATCTGTATGTGTGTGTGTGTTTATTTGAGCATGTGTGTATGTGTGTTTATTTGAGTGTGTATCTGTATCTGTGTGTGTGTGTGTGTGTGTGTGTGTATCTGCATGTATGTGTATCTGTGTGTGTGTTTATTTGAGTGTGTGTGTGTGTGTATCTGTGTGTGTATCTGTGTGTGTATCTGTATCTGTGTGTGTGAGTATGTGTCAGTATCTGTGTGTGTGTGTGTGTGTGTATGTGTGTGAGTGTCTGTATCTGTGTGTGTGTGTGTGTGTATCTGTATCTGTGTGTGTGTGTGTGTGTTTATTTGAGTGTGTGTCTGTATCTGTGTGAGTGTTTGTGTGTGTGTGTATCTGTATCTGTGTGTGTGTTTATTTGAGTGTGTGTCTGTATCTGTGTGTGTGAGTATGTGTCTGTATCTATCTGTGTGTGTGAGTATGTGTCTGTATCTATCTGTGTGTGTGAGTATGTGTCTGTATCTATCTGTGTGTGTGAGTATGTGTCTGTATCTATCTGTGTGTGTGAGTATGTGTCTGTATCTATCTGTGTGTGTGAGTATGTGTCTGTATCTATCTGTGTGTGTGAGTATGTGTCTGTATCTATGTGTGTGAGTATGTGTCTGTATCTATCTGTGTGTGTGAGTATGTGTCTGTATCTATCTGTGTGTGTGAGTATGTGTCTGTATCTATCTGTGTGTGTGAGTATGTGTCTGTATCTATCTGTGTGTGTGAGTATGTGTCTGTATCTGTGTGAGTGTCTGTATCTGTGTGTGTGTGTGTGTGTGTTTATTTGAGTGTGTGTCTGTATCTGTGTGAGTGTTTGTGTGTGTGTGTATCTGTATCTGTGTGTGTGTTTATTTGAGTGTGTGTCTGTATCTGTGTGTGTGAGTATGTGTCTGTATCTATCTGTGTGTGTGAGTATGTGTCTGTATCTGTGTGAGTGTCTGTATCTGTGTGAGTGTCTGTATCTATGTGTGTGTGAGTATGTGTCTGTATCTATCTGTGTGTGTGAGTATGTGTCTGTATCTGTGTGAGTGTCTGTATCTGTGTGTGTGTGTGTGTGTGTGTGTGTGTGTGTGTGTGTGTGTGTGTGTTTTGGCAACTGAACAGAGTTTAGCGGCAGAGGTGCCAGAAATTCATGTTATTCAAAAGGTTATGAAAACATACATAAGTGCTCCCTGAGGCATTACTGTCCATGTCCCAACACTCCACAGTTTACGCAAGCAGAATGAACTCTTGTCACACGGTCTCCCTCTCCATGATTATATACAGTATATATGTGTGTGTATATTAGGGATGGGCACGAGTACTCCAGTTCTCCGTTACTCTGACATGGCAAAGATTGATCATGAAAACGATGATCACGCATGATGTGACTAATTAGAAATCCAGTGACAACTAAACACAAACGTGTCAAAGAGTGAGCTTATTTTTCATTTTGAGATCGATTGCGTTGTGATTATGAGGGGTACACACACCTGCATCTTGACAAAATGGGAGTTGAAGATTTCCGACGAAGTTAGAAGTCCGACATAGTGTCATTCCTTTGCACTTTCCCCAGTTGAAAAGTGGAAATTCTGACACTCCGAGTTGAACGGAGCGCTTCATGAATCATCACAGCAACAACAATACGGAGCATTGAGGCTTTCCCACCAGGAGCGAACACTTGGACACACACACAGACAGTTCTGAGTCTGACGCTCACATGCCCATTATAGGTGCTTTCGGTGGTGGACGGAGGTCAGCATGGGCACTCTGACCGGTCTGCGGCTACTCATCCCCATACACAGCAAGCTGTGATGCACTGTGTGTCCTGACATCTTTCTGTCATGGCCAGCATTACGTTTTCCAGCAATTTGTGCAACAGTAGCTCTTCTGTGGGATCGCACCAAACGGGATAGCCTTCGCTCCCTACGCACATCAATGAGCCGTGGGCGCCCATGACCCTGTCGCCGGTTCACCGGTTGTCCTTCCTTGGACACTTTTGGTTGGTACTGACCACTGCATACCGGGAACACCCCACAAGACGTGTTGTTTTGGAGATGCTCTGACACAGATTCTTACGCTTGCCTATTTCTCCTGCTTCTAACACATGAAATTCAGGAACTGACTGTTCACTTGCTGTCTAATATACCCCTTGACAGGTGCCAATGACGCGAGATAATAACTGCTATTCACTTCACCTGTCAGTGGTTTTAATGTTTGATCAGTGTATGTATATATGCAAAAGCAAAGTAAAATGAATGTATAGAGACTCACAAGACTCACTTTTTGGGAACAAAACAGAAAACAGAAAATTATAAATTTTAATAAATATTAAATAACAAAGAGAATTTATTTTGAGAACTACATAAACACAAAAGACAGACAGAATGATATACAGACAGACAGACAGACAGAATGATATACAGACAGACAGACAGTCAGACAGACAGAAAGACTGAGAGACAAGTTGAAAGAAATATAAAAAGACAGACAGATAGACAGAAAAAAGGCTGTAAGAACAGACAGACAGAAATACAGACAGACAGACAGACAGACAGAAATACAGACAGACAGAAAGAAAAAAGGCTGTAAGAACAGACAGACAGAAATACAGACAGACAGAAAGAAAAAAAGGCTGTAAGAACAGACAGACAGAAATACAGACAGACAGAAAAAAGGCTGTAAGAACAGACAGACAGAAATACAGATAGACAGAAAAAAGGCTGTAAGAACAGACAGACAGACGTACAGACAGACAGAAAAAAGGCTGTAAGAACAGACAGACAGAAGTACAGACAGACAGAAAAAAGGCTGTAAGAACAGACAGACAGACAGAAATACAGACAGACAGAAAAAAAGCTGTAAGAACAGACAGACAGACAGACAGACAGAAATACAGACAGACAGAAATACAGACAGACAGAAAAAAGGCTGTAAGAACAGACAGACAGAAAAAAGGCTGTAGGAACAGACAGACAGAAATACAGACAGACAGAAAAAAGGCTGTAAGAACAGACAGACAGAAATACAGACAGACAGAAAAAAGGCTGTAAGAACAGACAGACAGAAGTACAGACAGACAGAAAAAAGGCTGTAAGAACAGACAGACAGACAGAAATACAGACAGACAGAAAAAAGGCTCTAAGAACAGACAGACAGAAATACAGACAGACAGAAAAAAGGCTGTAGGAACAGACAGAAATACAGACAGACAGAAAAAAGGCTGTAGGAACAGACAGACAGAAATACAGACAGACAGAAAAAAGGCTGTAAGAACAGACAGACAGAAGTATAGACAGACAGAAAAAAGGCTGTAAGAACAGACAGACAGAAATACAGACAGACAGAAAAAAGGCTGTAAGAACAGACAGACAGAAATACAGACAGACAGAAAAAAGGCTGTAAGAACAGACAAACAGACAGACAGACAGAAATACAGAAAGACAGAAAAAAGGCTATAAAAACAGACAGACAGACAGAAATATAGACAGACAGAAATACAGACAGACAGAAAAAAAGGCTGTAAGAACAGACAGACAGAAATACAGATAGACAGAAAAAAGCTGCAAGAACAGACAGACAGAAGTACAGACAGACAGAAATACAGACAGACAGAAAAAAGGCTGTAAGAACAGACAGACAGAAGTACAGACAGACAGAAATACAGACAGACAGACAGAAAAAAGGCTGTAAGAACAGACAGACAGACAGACAGAAATACAGACAGACAGAAAAAAGGCTGTAAGAACAGACAGACAGACAGACAGAAATACAGACAGACAGAAAAAAGGCTGTAAGAACAGACAGACAGAAGTACAGACAGACAGAAATACAGACAGAAAAAAGGCTGTAAGAACAGACAGACAGAAGTACAGACAGACAGAAATACAGACAGACAGACAGAAAAAGGCTGTAAGAACAGACAGACAGACAGAAATACAGACAGACAGAAAAAAGGCTGTAAGAACAGACAGACAGACAGAAATACAGACAGAAATACAGACAGACAGAAAAAAGGCTGTAAGAACAGACAGACAGAAATACAGATAGACAGAAAAAAGGCTGTAAGAACAGACAGACAGAAGTACAGACAGACAGAAATACAGACAGACAGAAAAAAGGCTGTAAGAACAGACAGACAGAAGTACAGACAGACAGAAATACAGACAGACAGACAGAAAAAAGGCTGTAAGAACAGACAGACAGACAGACAGAAATACAGACAGACAGAAAAAAGGCTGTAAGAACAGACAGACAGACAGAAATACAGACAGACAGAAAAAAGGCTGTAAGAACAGACAGACAGACAGACAAAAATACAGACAGACAGAAATACAGACAGACAGACAGAAAAAAAGGCTGTAAGAACAGACAGACAGACAGAAATACAGACAGACAGAAAAAAGGCTGTAAGAACAGACAGACAGACAGACAAAAATACAGACAGACAGAAATACAGACAGACAGACAGAAAAAAAGGCTGTAAGAACAGACAGACAGACAGAAATACAGACAGACAGAAAAAAGGCTGTAAGAACAGACAGACAGAAATACAGACAGACAGAAATACAGACAGACAGAAAAAAGGCTGTAAGAACAGACAGACAGAAATACAGATAGACAGAAAAAAGGCTGTAAGAACAGACAGACAGAAGTACAGACAGACAGAAATACAGACAGACAGAAAAAAGGCTGTAAGAACAGACAGACAGAAGTACAGACAGACAGAAATACAGACAGACAGACAGAAAAAAGGCTGTAAGAACAGACAGACAGAAGTACAGACAGACAGAAATACAGACAGACAGACAGAAAAAAGGCTGTAAGAACAGACAGACAGACAGACAGAAATACAGACAGACAGAAAAAAGGCTGTAAGAACAGACAGACAGACAGACAGAAATACAGACAGACAGAAATACAGACAGACAGACAGAAAAAAGGTTGTAAGAACAGACAGACAGAAATACAGATAGACAGAAAAAAGGCTGTAAGAACAGACAGACAGACAGACAGAAATACAGACAGACAGAAATACAGACAGAAAAAAGGCTGTAAGTACAGACAGACAGAAATACAGACAGACAGAAAAAAGGCTGTAAGAACAGACAGACAGAAATACAGACAGACAGACAGAAAAAAGGCTGTAAGTACAGACAGAAAGAAATACAGACAGACAGAAAAAAAGCTGTAAGTACAGACAGACAGAAGTACAGACAGACAGAAAAAAGGCTGTAAGTACAGACAGACAGAAATACAGACAGACAGAAAAAAGGCTGTAAGAACAGACAGACAGAAGTACAGACAGACAGAAAAAAGGCTGTAAGTACAGACAGACAGAAGTACAGACAGACAGAAAAAAGGCTGTAAGAACAGACAGACAGAAATACAGACAGACAGAAAAAAGGCTGTAAGTACAGACAGACAGAAGTACAGACAGACAGAAAAAAGGCTGTAAGAACAGACAGACAAAAATAAGAAAACGAATGATTGAAAGAACAAAGAAAAAAGAAAGTTATGTGGATATTTGTCGGGACTCAGAGTGAAGAACATTTATTACTATAAAAATGTGTCAGACATGACTCAATATTGCAGAGAATAAAGTCACAGCGATGAACTTCGACTCTTTGTGATGACCGAACACAGGTGCGTCCAGATGCATTTACAGTACAAACACTTCACAGGGTGTCTTAAAAATGTGGCAGACACTGAAACAAAGTGACATGCAGCACGACAGCCAAAGACATCCGTCCAGCATGTTTATTCCATTGAACAGCCCCTTACTCATGGGGTTTGTTGTGTACCGTCAGGCTCGGATCGACTTTCTTGCACGTGTAGAATAACCAAATAGTGATTTTGGTTTGAGTTGAATGCATGAATCAGATCTCTATAATTACAGTAATTGACTTCGGAAGCATGAATGAGTGTGTGATGGTTAATCTAGTTAGTCTGCGAGTGTGTTAATCAGGTCTGCCTAGACTAGTTTAATGCGTGTCATTCTGTGAGTCAGTCAGGCTTTGACTCAATTAAGAGCCTCAGGTAATATTCCACATATCCATCTTCATTTATTCCCATCATCCGCCTGTCTTCCACATGTACATTCTGTGGCGTTCCCTGAATGTTTGAGCTCCGAGCGCTAATGCTGATCTCAATCGACTCATCGCTGGCATGTGCGGTCTTGACTGGCCCGTAGATCTCTTGTTGTAGATAATTCAGACTGATTAACCGATGCATTAATGTCACGCCCCCCTTCAGCCCATCCTCTGCTGTGAGTTTGTACAGTGACGATGATTCAGCACCTAAATCCAATGATGGAGGATAAAACTCGAAAGAACAAGAATGAAATGATGGATTGAAAAAGGAAAAACTGGCAGAGGAGGATCAGAGGAAAAGGGAGGAACTGGTAAAAAGTGCAGAATGTTTCAATAATCTATGTGCAGCTTTATTGCTTATATAAGGTGATATCTAGATCAAGAAGACATGTAGCTGTGATCAGGGTGTGTTCATGATACAATACACACAGTTCGTACAGAGTTTGGCTTGCAACATGTCCCAAGCCCATTTGCCTCCTGAAAATTCAGTCATCGTTTACTCACCCCTGTGTTGGTATAACCCTGTATGACTTTCTTTTTCTGAACACAAAGGGAGGAATTGTGAATGAATGTTGTGCTCAGTGATGTCATACAGTGCCAGTTTATGGTGACCACCCCTTCAATCTTCAAAAGAACACAAAAGTATCATTCAGAAGTCTAATTAATTATTCATGAGACTCATGATTGTTATGAAAACATACGATAAGATTTTTCATGATCGGGCACGAGAGAAACAGTTCACGCAGCGCACACGTGACATTGGGGCGTTCAAGCGAAAACACGTTTTGTTTATCTACAAAACAGCGATAGTGACAACAGAACACAACACAGCTGCACACAAAATTACAAAAGAGTCTGTAGTCCAAGAATTGATGCATTTCTATGCCCAGCCTTATTTTTTTGAAAGGAGTACTCTGAAATCAAACAGAAACAGAGGCGGCGACAGGCAGCCACAGTCAAACCGTATATATATATATATATATATATAATAATAAGGCTGGGCATAGAAATGCATAAATTCTTAAGTAAACAATGACTGAATTTTTGAATTTGAAGGTTAAAATAAACACAAAAGACTTTTAAAATAAGAGTTGCATACACACACACACAAACACACACACACACATACGCAAATACATACACACACACACACACACACACACACACACACACACACACGCACGCAAATACACACGCACGCACGCAAATACACACACACACACACACGCAAATACACACACACACGCAAATACACACACACACGCAAATACACACACGCATACACACGCACACACACGCGCGCAAACACACACACGCGCAAATACACACACACGCAAACGCAAACACGCAGACGCAAACACGCGCACGTACGCAAATACGCACGCAAACACGCACGCACACGCAAATACACAAACACGCACGCAAACATGCGCGCACGCACGCACACACACGCACGCATGCACACACACACGCACGCACACAGGTTTTTATGGCTTGTTCAATTTACTTAATTAAATTGAATCAACTCGTCTAGAACATTTTTGTAACAACTTGATTTAATTGTGTTCCATATACATTTGTAAAATCGAAGTTTACTTGATCCATCCGAGTCGGGACTAAAGTACACTTTATAGTGCTTCTAACTGTATTTAGCATGCTAACGATCAATTTCACTAGTTAGTGCATAAAGAAATACCCAACTCAACTAGGATCTTTCTACACAACGTGTTTGTGTTGAGATAACTGTGCTGTGGTAACTCAGTATTAGCAAGCAGTTAGCCACCAAATAAAAACAATTAAAAAAGCTACTTACAATGCTTGAAAATCACATATTAAACAACTTCACAGAAACCAGAATAACTGTAGTAACTGTATTCATCTATGGCTTAATAATATGTAAGGAATATATTTAGTGTTTATAGCATTTTAAATACAGATCTAATAAAGGAGCACAGAACGACAATAGCACTTCCTGTTTGCTTTGTAAAGCAGATGAGCAGTTTGATTTCAGAGTGACAGAAAGATGCAAAGCAAAGATGAAACGGGAGCTTTAAAAGAGATCTTTGGCCAGAGGGGACAGAGAGAGAGATCAGAAGAGACGAGAGAGGTGAACGGGCGGCTCAATGTCCTAGCATGCAACACCTGTGGCAATTTAAGCACTGAACACCCTCCTACAACCTGCTCCGCAACAGTGTGCGTTTTTAACCTTGGGCACAAATTAGCTGAAAAATATTCCTTAAAGGGAGCCCAATCATTTCGGAGACATCTTCAGAGAAGCAGCTCATAAATTACATTTCAGAAGAAAATAAGACTTGTGTAAATCCTACAGTATGATTTTGGAGTTGGCCTGAGAACTTTCCCAATATTTACCAAACGTGGAAGTGAACTAAAGCAAGTTAACACATGAACAGTATGATGTGCCTACTGACATTTGGGTGCACTACAGAAAGTATGGAAGTTGTGCGTCTATTTAGACTCAAATTTCAAAATATCCATCCATCATCCATCCATCTTCAACCGCTTATCCGAAGTTGGGTCGTGGGGGCAGCAGCTCCAGCAGGAGGCCCCAAACTTCCCTATCCCGAGCCACATTAACCAGCTCTGACTGGGGGACCCCGAGGCGTTCCCAGGCCAGTTTGGAGATGTAATCTCTCCACCTAGTCCTGCGTCTTCCCCGAGGCCTCCTCCCAGCTGGACGTGCCTGAAACACCTCCCTAGGGAGGCGCCCAGGGGGCATCCTTACCAGATGCCCAAACCACCCCAACTGACTCCTTTCCACGCAAAGGAGCAGCGGCTCTACTCCGAGCTCCTCACGGATGACTGAGCTCCTCACCCTATCTCTAAGGGAGAAGCCCGCCACCCTTCTGATGAAGCCCATTTCGGCCGCTTGTACTCGCGACCTAGTTCTTTCGGTCATGACCCAACCTTCATGCCCATAGGTGAGGGTAGGAACGAAAACTGACCAGTAGATCGAGAGCTTTGCCTTCCGGCTCAACTCTCTTTTCATGACAACGGTGTGATAGAGCGAGTGCAATACCGCCCCCGCTGCCCCGATTCTCCGGCCAACCTCCCACTCCATTGTCCCCTCACTCGTGAACAAGACCCCGAGGTACTTGACCTCCTTCCCTACCCGGAGTACGCACTCCATCGGTTTCCTGCTGAGAAACATGGCCTCAGATTTAGAGGTGCTAATCCTCTAATCCAAAAAGCAGTGATGAGATCCCCAGCCCACCGAAACGCACACGTCTCGATATCCTGTCCATGAATATCACAAACAGGATTGGTGACAAAGCGCAGCCTTGGCGGAGACCAACCCCCACATGGAACGAACTCGACTTCGTGCCGAGGACCCGAACACAGCTCTCGCTTTGGACGTACAGGGATTGGAACGCCCTAAAAAGGGACTAAGGGATTATATCAAAATATATTCTATTCTATTATTTTCTAATTGTCTTGATAATATTTGAATATCTGGGCATTTTGTAGATCCATGCGATATGTGCCGGGTCGCTAAAGTCCAGTATTTGAAACAAGTCTAACAAAACTCTTAAACTCAATGTGCAATGTAAGAATATCACTGCTGAACGTCACAAATCCCAAATTGTGAAAATGTATATTATGATAGTTAAAAGTCACGATTAATCCAAAATTGTGTTACTTTTACCCGGCCCTAATCCCTATTATTTTTTATTTTAAATCATACGTTTTATTATATATATATATATATATTCAACAAAGCTAAATTCAATTCTTGTCACGTACCCACCCCTGTTTGGGAATCACAGTGATAAAGTAATTAGGGCCGTCAATCAATTAAATTTTTTTATCTAATTAATTACACGGTATGCCGATTAATTAATCAAATTAATCGCAATTAATCACATATATAAATATTTGCTGAAAAATCCCCTCAAATAGCAATTCAATATATAATTTATTAAATAATTCTAAATAGTTATATTTTAACAATTATAAACTATATATATATATATATATATATATATATATATATATATTTATTTTTAAGCAATATCACACGAGCAAGCACTGCTGTGATTCGGCCGCAGGTTGAGTGCCGTAGTTAATTACAGCAGTGCCGATATAGGGCCTTATAGCACGATTGCGAGTGTGATGTTGCTTATACACAACAGTTCAATGAACAAGTACATTTTAAAACATTAGGAAAAACCGAGTACTATCATAAAAACACATTTGTGCATGAAACTACTTTATTACGTGACCGTTCAGAATCTGCCGTTGCTGGTTCAAAACAAATGATGCGTCCAAACCTCCGTTAGTAATTCAAAAAGTTTACTTCAGGAATAGTATCACGGCTTGTGCTGTTTCGAACAAGTTATTGGATAAACAAGGATAGAGGGCTGGATGTGTGTGTGTGTGTGCGTGTGAGAAAGAGAGAGAGAGAGAGAGAGAGAGAAAGAGAGCGCGAGCATGTGCCATCACCTGTTGCCACACCCAAAAAGAGATGCGTTCAGTTTCTCAGTGGAAAGTAGCTGTCCAAGCAGGGGCATTCCTCTCCATTTCACGGTAGCCGTTGGGCAAGTGTCATTCACTATAGAAACAGCGATGTCCTCTGCCATTTTAAACAGTATGTATGCAATGTGGAAACTGATAAATGGTAAGCACATGAGTTCTGTAATAAATCAGTCTGTTGTGTCTCTCAGCTGTGATGAGCCTTAATCCTGAAGTTGTCCATTTAAAGCCGTTTAAAGCTATTTCGTATCTTTGGTCATGTATTAGTAATACGAGTGATCACGAAGTGCTGTTCTATGTAAACATTGACTAACGGATTCACTTTACGTCACCAACTGACTCATATTACACACAAAAATGATCTTTTGCCACCACCTGCTGGCTAACATATGTCATTTAAAAAATAAAACCAGTATCTCCTAACAGATACACTTTAGTTTAGAACAGCATGAACACAAGCGGAGTGACACACACAGTGAAGCGTCCCAGTGCTGATGATGTCACACCATCAGTGCTCATGGAACGTCTCTCGTCCAATCAGATTCGAGGACCGGAACTAACTTGTGGTGTGTAATATATATATATATATATATATAATTAATAATTGATCATTTTTGATAATTAAATTGATCATTAAAATGCATTACATTATTGAGGCACACTCATAAACATACAATTTGTAGGACACTGTGTCAAGTTTAACGTAGTTTAAATCTTAGAAAAAGTTCGGATTTGCGCTCCATCAAGTTTAAATGTAAGAGCATGTTCTCATATTGTGTTGTTTGTTCTCTGTATAAGCTGCTCGTTGCCTATACAGCTGGAGTTTCACTTACTGCCCCCTGGAGAAAACAGGTGGTACTACAAGCTTGAATTACAGTCCGGGGACATTTTTAATTACATGCTATTTTTTACACAATTAATAACACTGAATTAACACGTTAAATTGTGCCAAAAGTAATGATTAGCTTTATTTGAAATCTACAGTTATTTTCCACTTCAGTAAATGTGTGCGTACAAGAGAACGGCTTCAAAATATCTGATCTCATTTGATTAAGCATGGAGTAAATACAAAAGCACCTCTAACACAGATGCAGAGTGAGTAATACAATCTAAACTTTCATGTTGTTTACAGCAGTAAGTACAGACGAGAGAACGACACTATCCAGATATTACTACACATACTCAAAAACAAACAGAGAGAACTGTCGGAACTCCATGGAAAAAGCATGGAGTATCTTGAGGAATGTAAAAGTGAAGCTCCTTCATCAGAGAAGAGGAAGAGGAAGTAGAGCGGGGTGTTTTACGCATTACACACACACAGGGCAATATCAAAGCAGATCACTAAACCAGCTGCCGCAGTGAGGACGCCACATATAAAACTTCATCTGCAAGATCCATTACACACACACACACACACACACACACATACACACACACACACATGACCAGAAACACTCTGAAATGTGTCAAAACACAAGTATGAATTGCATTCTCAGGGTTGCCACAAGGGGCGCTAAAACAGCATAAAACAACTGTCATGGCGGAGCAAGTTAGTTCAAGGAAGATATGATGCACATCATTATTTATGAAAACATTTAATTAAATGAGCTTCCTCCCAGTCAAGTGCCTAATTACAGACATACTCTATGGATCTGCCCCATGGGGGGTGATTGGGCAGATGAGTTTTGGGGTTGAAATACAAAGAGTGATAAAAACTGGGAGTCAAACACACTTCTGAGTTTATACATGTTTTCAAATGGCAGATGGGGGCTACAACTGCTCTAAAGGCTCTTTCAAGAGGACATATTGTACACTTTTGAAGAATGAGTTACAGTCATGAAACAGAAGAAAAAGGTAATATACAAAAAATATAAAAACGAATGTTAAGACCAACAGAAAAAGTAGATCAATGTAAAAAATGTTCACATATAAAACATGTGAAACAGAACACCAACACATACACACACACACACACACACACACACACACACACACACACACACGTAAACGCACACGTAAACACACGCGTGCGTGCACATATGTGGACATACATTTTTAGGTTTTTGCATGTTGTCAGACAAGGTAACATAGACAAAGTATTTAAAGTGGAACTCTGTGTTTTATCTGCTCATTGAAGGTCCATAAACGGCCTCACACGATATAAACGCACATTTAATAAAAAGTCAAGAACTTTAAACTAGGGATGTCCCGATACCTGTACTTTGGGTCCAATACCGCGCTCATGTACTTCTATTCGTGCTCATAAAAATGCTACATAAAATGCTCGTACAAATGTCACTGTGTGGTTATTTAACAGCAAAGACTGCGATTTATTGATATAAACAACGTATAGTTTGCATGTGCTGCACGCTTCAATGAATGTGAATGTACATATTATTGCAATCAGTAAAAACATCAAATAGTTCAAATATTCATGCGTCATATGTTGTTGGAAATCTCTCTAAGAGTAGAATACAACCAGCATATTTGTTTTACTCACAGACAAAAATATGGCGGGTAACAGCAAAGTATATTTATTTGACAACCATGATAGATATAAGATAATCAGACGCATAGATCATTAGATAATCCACATGAAGCACAATGTTACATATGATCACCAGGAGATGGCACCAAATACACGACACAGACTCAATGATGACTCAAATGACACAGAATGAAACTGAATGAGGTGATTATCTTTCAAACGAGTCCACACACAAGATAATCAGATGTATAGATCATTAGATAATCCACATGAAGCACAATGTTACATATGACCACCAGGAGATGGCGCCAAATACATGACACAGACTCAATGATGACTCAAATGACACAGAATGAAACTGAATGAGATGATTATCTTTCAATCGAGTCCACACACAAGATAATCAGATGTATAGATCATTAGATAATCCACATGATACACAATGTTACATATGACCACCAGGAAATGGCGCCAAATACATGACACAGACTCAATGATGACTCAGATGACACAGAATGAAACTGAATGAGGTGATTATCTTTCAAACGAGTCCACACACAAGATAATCAGATGTATAGATCATTAGATAATCCACATGAAGCACAATGTTACATATGACCACCAGGAGATGGCGCCAAATACATGACACAGACTCAATGATGACTCAGATGACACAGAATGAAACTGAATGAGGTGATTATCTTTCAAACGAGTCCACACACAAGATAATCAGATGTATAGATCATTAGATAATCCACATGAAGCACAATGTTACATATGACCACCAGGAGATGGCGCCAAATACATGACACAGACTCAATGATGACTCAAATGACACAGAATGAAACTCATTCTGTGAAATCTCATGGCTAAAATCATGTCTGCATGCTATGCAAACCTTTAGTCATTGTTGTGTTTGCACGTGTAATTAGTTCTTATGTACAATTATTATCTTTTATTTGTTTGGAGATGTTTATGTACACTAGGATAAATGATTTTTGTAATGTTATAACTTTTGATTGCTTTTTTGTATCAACGCAAAATATTTCCCAGATACCGCTGACAAGATTGGGAACAAAACAAAAGTTTTCGGAGCCACCTTATTTGCACCCAGATATAAATAATGTCAAATCAGAAAAATTATTTTAAAGAAAAAAGTAAATGTATCATAATCTATATCATAATTTGTTTTTATTTTTATTTTTATTTTTTACGTTTTCTTTACAATGACACCAAATACTTGACACTCCTTGTTTTTTCGTTTTGTGTTTTTTTTTTTGTCAAGTTATAAGCCTTTAATTTTGGGTATGCCACTGAAACAAAAAATCTTTAAAAAAAAAAAATTCAGAGCTCAAAGGGTTAATTATATTAAAAATACAAAGCAAAACAAATGTAGGTCATTTATGAAGCCCCCGACATGTACGTAAACTCCATAATAAGAAATGTTCCTATATCGGAGAAAATCAAGCTTGAAGTAGCATCTTGATGCAGCAGGGGGCAGTCAGCGCAACTCCAGCGTGCATCAAAAGCGTCCATATGACGCATGAGTACATAGATCAACAATTCAATTTATGGAATTAAAACAAACAATATTTTGACTTTTAAAGTTTCACAAAGTTTAGTTATATTTATGATATATTATTTTTAAATTAACTTTTATTTGGGGGCCTTTCTCAGTAAATATTATTATGGGATTCTTGATTAATTAATCAGCACGTCATGTAATTAATTTGATGAAAACATTTGATCGATTGACCAGCCTAATATAAAACAAATGGACAAAACAGTAATGCCAAACTGTAAAAGCTGTAAATGTTAGAAACATACACTCTATATAGGGTTGGATAAACCACATGACCGCTCATGATTTCATGCGTGTCCTTGCAGGAAAAGTGATCACAGGAACATTGTCGGAGAGCGCAAGAATCGTTTCGAGGACTATTTCAGGACATTCAGCTCACGAATGATAAACAGTATAACAGTGACTTCCTGTGTACTGCTAATCGACTCATCTGTGCTGCTGTGGATGTTAAAAATGATTGTTTATAATGGAAAGTTTCACATTACGACACCAGGTCTGTTTATATTGCACTGTATACGGTTTGTGCTTTGCAAACAAGTTCTCTGCATGTTATATAGTTTATACGTTTCAAGGTCAAAACACACTGTAAAGACACAGTAATTAAAGTTTCCCTCAATATGCCATTTTGAACAGATTACCAGCAAAACAAAGGCCACTCATGCACTGCTCCTACGGTAAATGACTGTAACTCTGAATCCTACAGGACTAACAATCAAATTCTACATCCCAATTCACTCCTGACATTCACCATTCACACATACTGTGAACTAATTGTAAAAAATTGGTCACATTTTTCAGAGAACGCCCAAATAAAATAAAATGACTCCAATTATGCATAAATAATATTGTAATATTATGCATGAAAAATCTTTGTGCTAACTTTGTAAACGTGTAATTCTGATTCTGTTCACTCAACCTCTCTTTGTAAAGTCTCTTATCACATTCCATCACAATACACAGATGTGAACTGTAGGTGGCGCTCTAACGCATTCCATCACAATACACAGATGTGAACTGTAGGTGGCGCTCTAACGCATTCCATCACAATACACAGATGTGAACTGTAGGTGGCGCTCTAACGCATTCCATCACAATACACAGATGTGAACTGTAGGGGGCGCTCTAACACATTCCATCACAATACACAGATCTGAACTGTAGGTGGCACTCTAACACATTCCATCACAATACACAGATGTGAACTGTAGGTGGCACTCTAACACATTCCATCACAATATACAGATGTGAACTGTAGGTGGCGCACTAACGCATTCCATCACAATACACAGATGTGAACTGTAGGGGGCGCTCTAACGCATTCCATCACAATACACAGATGTGAACTGTAGGTGGCGCTCTAACGCATTCCATCACAATATACAGATGTGAACTGTAGGGGGCGCTCTAACGCATTCCATCACAATATACAGATGTGAACTGTAGGGGGCGCTCTAACGCATTCCATCACAATACACAGATGTGAACTGTAGGTGGCGCTCTAACGCATTCCATCACAATACACAGATGTGAACTGTAGGTGGCGCTCTAACGCATTCCATCACAATACACAGATGTGAACTGTAGGTGGCGCTCTAACACATTCCATCACAATACACAGATGTGAACTGTAGGTGGCGCTCTAACGCATTCCATCACAATACACAGATGTGAACTGTAGGTGGCGCTCTAACGCATTCCATCACAATACACAGATGTGAACTGTAGGTGGCGCTCTAACGCATTCCATCACAATACACAGATGTGAACTGTAGGTGGCGCTCTAACACATTCCATCACAATATACAGATGTGAACTGTAGGTGGCGCTCTAACGCATTCCATCACAATATACAGATGTGAACTGTAGGGGGCACTCTAACCCATTCCATCACAATACACAGATGTGAACTGTAGGTGGCGCTCTAACGCATTCCATCACAATATACAGATGTGAACTGTAGGGGGCGCTCTAACACATTCCATCACAATAGACGGATGTGAACTGTAGGTGGCGCTCTAACCCATTCCATCACAATACACAGATGTGAACTGTAGGTGGCGCTCTAACACATTCCATCACAATACACAGATGTGAACTGTAGGTGGAGCTCTAACACATTCCATCACAATACACAGATGTGAACTGTAGGTGGCGCTCTAACCCATTCCATCACAATACACAGATGTGAACTGTAGGGGGCACTCTAACCCATTCCATCACAATACACAGATGTGAACTGTAGGTGGCGCTCTAACGCATTCCATCACAATATACAGATGTGAACTGTAGGGGGCACTCTAACCCATTCCATCACAATACACAGATGTGAACTGTAGGTGGCGCTCTAACGCATTCCATCACAATATACAGATGTGAACTGTAGGGGGCGCTCTAACACATTCCATCACAATACACAGATGTGAACTGTAGGTGGCGCTCTAACGCATTCCATCACAATACACAGATGTGAACTGTAGGTGGCGCTCTAACACATTCCATCACAATACACAGATGTGAACTGTAGGTGGCGCTCTAACACATTCCATCACAATATACAGATGTGAACTGTAGGTGGCGCTCTAACACATTCCATCACAATACACAGATGTGAACTGTAGGTGGCGCTCTAACACATTCCATCACAATACACAGATGTGAACTGTAGGTGGCGCTCTAACGCATTCCATCACAATATACAGATGTGAACTGTAGGTGGCGCTCTAACACATTCCATCACAATACACAGATGTGAACTGTAGGTGGAGCTCTAACACATTCCATCACAATACACAGATGTGAACTGTAGGTGGCGCTCTAACACATTCCATCACAATATACAGATGTGAACTGTAGGTGGCGCTCTAACACATTCCATCACAATATACAGATGTGAACTGTAGGTGGCGCTCTAACACATTCCATCACAATACACAGATGTGAACTGTAGGGGGCGCTCTAACGCATTCCATCACAATACACAGATGTGAACTGTAGGTGGCGCTCTAACACATTCCATCACAATACACAGATGTGAACTGTAGGGGGCGCTCTAACGCATTCCATCACAATACACAGATGTGAACTGTAGGTGGCGCTCTAACGCATTCCATCACAATACACAGATGTGAACTGTAGGTGGCGCTCTAACACATTCCATCACAATACACAGATGTGAACTGTAGGTGGCGCTCTAACACATTCCATCACAATACACAGATGTGAACTGTAGGTGGCGCTCTAACGCGTTCATCACAATACACAGATGTGAACTGTAGGTGGCGCTCTAATGCACTTCAGCCCTCACAGATGTGCTCGTCCATAGACATTCAGTCTAATGTTCAGTTCAAGTGTCATTAGAAACTGTGATCCTCCCCTTTGCGATGATATAAAACATTTTTTTCATCAATAGTTGAAAACACATTTTTCGGATGATTTGTTTTGCAAATATTAATTTCTGGATGGCATATTATGTTCTGGACATCTAATATAGAAAATGTGATTGTTCAATAAAGCAAGCTAATTTAAAAAATGCTAATTTTGTAGAAAACGTCCTAAGATAAAAACATATATAAAGTTTATAGCTATTTTGGGCTCACAGCAGCAGTTATTGGTGCATAAAGAGACGTTTGTATTTGATGACTTACAGATATCACGTTTAACTTTGCGATTCTTTTGAAAGTCTTTCGGACTGTGATATCAGGACAACAATATAAAACGTACAGTCACGTTCCTGAGAATAAGAGCTTTCATTAGATATATAACTTAGGTGCTATGTGAAGAACATATTATTTTCATATAAATATTTCTAGCCCATTTCCTCTAGGGGGCGCTAATTTGCGATTCGAATGTTTTCAGGTCTTATTTTTGTTATTTTAAGTAACATAAATGCAGAAGTGATGTTATCTCTGAAAAGTTCAGATTCAAATGACACCTCACATGCCTGACTTATATATACAGATACTTTAAAGTTTTAAGTGTAGCACCCCCGTTTGGACCCGACAGCAAGTTCATAGAGTTTAAAGCGAATTATTAAAAAAAATCTGGGTACAAATATTTTACAAAATATCACGAATTTCCGAGTCATTGATATCCTTATGTTTTTTCACAGTAACTACAATTTACATGAACAAAATGTGATTTTTCATAAAAATATCAAAGCATGATATAAAATTTAAAAACGAAAAAATGTAAATAGGTCACATGACAACATTATGATGTAACGCCACTTGACTTTGAAGTTTTGAAAATATTAGTAACATTTTAAAACAATTGTTTCACCGCTTTTATTTTATTTTTTTATTTTTATTAAGAACGAATAAGAATTAATAAATCAAAAGATCATTAAAAAAAAAAAATTTCCATTAATTTTTTCTGTCTCCGCATGTTACACAACTTTTAAGTAAATATTAAAACTAAACAAATAACTACATATTAAAATGACTTCGAACTGAGAAACTTACAACATGCTCATCATAGTAGAGGTGACTGCAAGTAACAGTACTGTGTGAAGTTGCATTTATATTGAATAACTCAATAGATCCAGACCCCAAAACCCCTAATCTGTAAACATATCAACTACATATAAACCACACAGCAAAATATATTTTCTACTCTTACGTAATATATAGAGTTTGTTAGGATATTTACTCTTTCCTGAAGTCCTGTTGAGGACTTTATTGTGAAGTCAAAAAGCAGAACAAAAGTGCCGACAGCAAAGTGAACAAGAGAAGAGAAGAAATAAAGAGAGAAAGAGCTAGCACATACAAGTAGGCGATAAGAGATGATGACTGATATATCACAGAGTTTCACCTGCAAACACGCGCCAAGGGCAACAGATGAGAACAAGATATGAGCGAGAGAGAGCGAGCGAGCGAAAGAGAGAGCGAGCGTAACATGGGCGGATGTTGGGAATGAAAGGCACAGATGAAAACGATTGAAGAGCGTTCCTTGCTGTTGTTGCACCTGTGAGCGGGTCACCAGAGCGTGTTTTTGCCTTGTAAATGTGGGCAAACTTGACGTTCACTATGAGCGGCGGTCTGAATGTGTAATCTAGAGCGTTTATGCCCTACTGATGATGTAAAACCAACTCTCTCTCCTGTAACTACAACAGTACAGAAGGTGTGTGACAAGCATCCCAACAGCTCCATTGCATTCTTCACACGCAAATTATTAATGCTATATGCTCGATGGTATATGCTTTCGTTGAAGCCATCAGTCTGCGTTATTTAAACCCTATAAAGCCGTTTGTTTATTGCAATGTTTAACGGTGCCTGTTTCAATCTCTGTTCAAGCTGACGAGCCAAACAACCTGAAGAATGTAAGTTTCACATGATTATGGCACATCTAGTGGTTATTTGTCTTCAATGTTTATATCGATCTATTTAAAATGGCTTGCACGAGAAGTGACTTATGTTGGCATAAACGACATCTTATTTTAATAAAGTAAAAGTGACAGTATTGATTATATTGTTATTGATATTTAAAAATGAGTATTTGCTGAATATAAGCAACTTTATTTTTGTGTGTGTGTGTGAGTGTGTGTGAGTGTGTGAGTTAAAGTTGTGTTTCTCAACTGGTGGGTGGCGACCCAAAAGTGGGTTTCAAGTTTCAAGATGTGTTTATATTTTCATAAATACTATAATTTGTTATTATTATTATTACTATTATTCAAGACTAGACCGTGGTAACGAGGAGCCTTTCCTCCCTTGTAATGTGTTCTGTTTGAATGATGATTGAAATTAGGAAACAAACGGGATAATAACGGGCTCATATAAGTAAATATGCTCTTCAATTTTTAAAAGGAGGGAGAGAAAACTTCCTGTAGATTTAGTTGTTGACGTCAGCAACAAAAATAATGTCACTTGATGCATGTCCTATTGACAACAAATTTTTTTTGACAAAAACTGTGTTTTGGCGGCATGAGGGGGACCTACACAATATTAGACAGGTGGTTTTAATGTTGTGGCTGATCAGTATATGACTTCGACAATTATGTTGGTGTTGGTTATATGCCGCATTTTTGCTAATAACTTCACGAAACATAAACGTAACATAAAATCTCACATATCATTATTTAGAAGAGGTGAAGATCTTTCAAACGAGTCCACACACAAGATAATCAGATGTATAGATCATTAGATAATCCACAATGATGACTCAATGATGACTCAAATGACACAGAATGAAACTGAATGAGATGATTATCTTTCAAACGAGTCCACACACAAGATAATCAGATGTATAGATCATTAGATAATCCACATGAAGCACAATGTTACATATGACCACCAGGAGATGGCGCCAAATACATGACACAGACTCAATGATGACTCAAATGACACAGAATGAAACTCATTCTGTGAAATCTCATGACTAAAATCATGTCTGCATGCTATGCAAACCTTTAGTCATTGTTGTGTTTGCATGTGTAATTAGTTCTTATGTACAATTATTATCTTTTATTTGTTTGGAGAGGCTTTTGGACACCATGATACATTATGTATTGCTATAACTTTTGATTGATTTGTCGTATCAACACAAACGTTTTCTGAGATACAGTTATAGTCAAGTTATAAGATTTTAATTTTGGGTATGCCACTGAAACAGGAAATCTTTGAAAACACCTTCAGAGCTTAAAGATTTAAAGGACCAGTTCACTCCCAAAAAAAAAACATTTACTCACCCTCATGTTGTTCCAAACCCATATGGCTTTCTTTCTTCCGTGGAATGCAAAAGGAGATGTTACACAGAATTCCTCAGTCACTGTTTACTTTAATGATTGACAGAAAACAATGTTCCACAGATAAAAGACAGTCATACATGTTTGGAACTACATGAAGATGAGTAAATGATGACATCATTTTAATTTGTAGGTGAACTGTCCCTTTAAGGGTAATTCTGTACAGTTGTTGAGTTTAATCATGAAATGGACAGAATGTAAACATGCATTATATAAAAACATGATGGCGTTGTGTATACAGTACACAAACCTACAGTACACACTGGGCCCTCACAGGCCCGGGACGCCAGATAGATAAAACATTTTTGTTTGGATGTTATCGGATTCAGAATTCTTTCCAAACAAACCTCCACTGTAGCCAGTAAATGTGTAGATCAGTATGCATGAACACATGCTATAAAACACACATTTGTTGTAACTGCCCGTTATTAATGTAGTTTGATGCAATAAAATGTTACGCAAAGTTGCACGGATCATGTTCCCGATATCTGTCATTTAAATAAACAAAAAGAGGGATGCATGTCCAACATGTTGTCTGTGCATTGAATTGCTATAAATGTATAAAATGTGTCCACCAGGAGGCAAACGCTGTTTTAAGAGCACAAAATAAGACCACACGTAACACACAAGCACAGTGTTGACGTCTTCACTGGTCTGTATGCACTATATGACACAATCGAGTACAACTGTAAGCTCATTACACTAATGATCCTGTCATCGCTGTGGCTGTTTATGTAAAGTGGGTCATTAATATCATATACGTGTGTTTACAGCTTAAATGCATGTTTCGTTTTAAAGAGAGTGGCACTGTTATAGTCCTACTCTCTTATCAGAGATCAACCCTAAAACAAACAAAAAGAGCCCTCGTACAGTCATCTACTGTCTCATTCTCTCTTTCATTCTCCTCGGCAGTGCTAGCGGGGACAGCTGCCAAATTCGTGGGATAGTTTTGTGGACAGCTGCACGCAGACTGCAACCCACAGGAACAACGGAGCGCAGATAAACCGACCCGGCTGTCGTGGTGCACAACAGAAAAAGCCTCGGAAAGTGAGAAGAAAACGAACAAAACAATAGAAAATAACCTGTATGGTGTTCAGCATAATGCATGCAATAAAAGCACACAGAGACCAGGGCTTGTAAAGCTCCAAAAAACACAATAAAAAAGCACCTTAAACCTTGAGCTATATTCCAAGTCATCTAAAGTCATATGATAGCTTTGTTTGAGGAACAGACCCAAATTTAAGCTGCTATTAAGGGCGCTTTAAAGAATAATCAAGCAATCAAACTAAAACATATTCCGCCAAAATAGAAGCTTGATTATATTATATAATAAATGCTTGATAAATACTGTATTATAATTAGAATAATAACACATATTATATTACAATAATATAAGATTGCATTTGACTGGGTTCCAAAAAATACTGCGACCGTATCACGTTCTATAGAGGGACTATCGAGAGCATCCTGAGCATCCGCATCACTGCCTGGTTTGGGACCTGCAGAGGATAGTGAGGACAGCTGAGAAGATCATCGAGGTCTCTCTTCCCTCCATCAAAGACATTTACATAAAACACTGCATCCGCAAAGCCACCAGCATTGTGGAGGACCCCACACACCCCTCACACAAACTCTTCACCCTCCTGACGTCTGGGAAGAGGTACCGAAGCATTCGGGCCCTCACGGCCGGACTGTGTAACAGCTTCTTCCCCCAAGTCATCAGACTCCTCAACACTCAGAGACTGGACTGACACATACACACACACACACACACACACACACACACATGTCCTGAGTTGCACTTTAATAACTGCCACTTTATAACTGATTATCTAATATTATATTATGTTATGTTTACATTTGGCATTTTTAGAAACTGTTATCTTTTGCAGTACTGTGTAGTACAGCTGCAGTGTCTCTCACTGTGTCTACTGTCCTGTTCATTGTCAGTAATTTATTTTACTGTCCCGTACTTTTGGCACACGTTTGCACGTGCACTTTATATAGGTATTTTATATAGGTATGTTATTTAGTCTGTGTAGTCTCATGTGGTTCTATGTTGTTTTATGTAGCACATGGTCCTGGAGGAACATTGTCTGATATATTAACTGTATATGGTTAAATGACAATAAAAACCACTTGACTTGACTTGATAAAAACAGGCACACAGTGGGCAGGTAGAATGCGAACATGAAGACAACACTGTTTTTTCTCTCACTTGTTGTTTTACTGTTTTATTTATTTGTTTGTTTGTTTTTGGCAGTAGTGGAAAGGTCTGAGTTTGGTTTGTTTTAAGAGGACACTTAAGTGTTTTATTGGCAGTAGTGCATGGGCAAATCATGATCTAATTTTGGTGAAAAGCTTTGATACAACACAAAAATAATGTTAGGGTTTACAGAATTTGACTTCATAACAAACACTTATAATTTAAATGTAATTTATTTTTATTTTTTTAAATAAAATGCTAAAAAATAAATAAAAAATAATAAAATTTTGCCAAAAAAAAAAAAAACAATAATAATTTTATGAATTAAATATTGCCCAAAAATAAATAAAAAGTCATGAATTAAATTACCAAAAAAAAAAGAAAAAAAAAAAAGTTAAGAATGAAATTTTTTCCAAAAAAAATACAAATAAAAAAATTATGAATTAAATTTCGCCCAAAAAAAAACAAAGTTAAGAATGACATTTTTCCAAAAAATAAAAAAAATAATGAATTACATTTTGCCCAAAAATAAATAAATAAAAATTATGAATTAAATTTTTCCAATTTGATGGAATTTAAAATGTGTAAATCTTAAAAATAGGCAAAAATATTTAAAGGAGTATTTTTTCCTCCAAAACAAGATTAAATTCTAAAGGCATCAAATGTCATTTGGCAATATATACATGAAATCATCAGAGTTCAGATCCCATCCTCAGTTAAAGGTGATTTGTGCAATTTGTCAGGATAATAAAATAGCAGCTGTGGTGCTTTCAAAACATTGCTCTATTTGTTTGAGCATCACAACCAGCAATACTGGCTGTAGTGGAATTGCCTAAAGAGTCAAGAGCCCGTCACAAGATGATGGCAGAAGAATTTGAGCAAAACTGGAGAGGGGATTTGTGAAGCTGGAATGGCGTGTTTGTTCTGTGTGTGTGTGTGAGTGAGTGAGTGAGTGTGTGTGTGTGTGTGTGTGTGTGTGTGTGTGTGTGTGTGTGTGTGTGTGTGTGTGTGAGAGAGAGAGAGTGTGTGTGTCGGGGGTGGGAAACAGCTGGTCTTCCATTGACCAGTTTTGAATGCTGCCAGTTAATATTTCACTGCACAAGTGTGTGTGTGTGTGTGTGTGTGTGTGTGTGTGTGTGTGTGTACATTCCCATTGGCCTTTTGATAGAGAAGCCAATTGCATAAAAGCACAACAGGACACATGCGCTTTGGAAATGCGTGCACAATAAAAATGTAAGAAGACTCCGTTCAGACTGAGTTACATTATGAATGGCATTACTAAACATGTAAACAACACTGACATTTGCATGATCATGTCAACAGAACGCATCGTCTTGTGTGCGCGATCGAGTCCGTAACAGAAAAGAACAAGTTAAATATTAATGAGTCTCCCGCCTTTCCTCGATAACTGTTCAATGTGCTGTCAATGTGTAAATCTTCAGTGTTCATAAGTCAGAAATAAAATGTGCTTAAAATGTACATTTAACAAAGTATGAATCAATACTGACCCGACGCGCTCATGAAAGGTCTAACAATAACATTGCAAAACCCATTTAACTTTCAGCCATTTACTTTTAAATATCAGTTACTTTAATACTTTTAATTCAGAATTTTTATCATGAGCTACTTCTGCTTTAACCTGTGTCCATTTCCATTCTTAATGCCCGTACATGTCAGATGAACAAGATCATTTACAAACCTTTAAACCATCAAAACATATTAAAACTATAATTGTCAACATACAAATTCATGAGTTGTTTGGTGTCGAATTTCAGCAGTTTGGTCGCTGACCCGTAGTGAATGAATCACCCGGAACGCCTCGTCCTCCTCCGCATGCCCGGATCATAACACTCACCTCACTAGTAAATAAAGCCATTGGTCTTACTCGGAAACCCTTGAGGAACTTAAACAGGAAAGAGAGAGTGTGTGAGAGAACAAGAGAAAGAAATAGAAAGTTTGTCTAAAGATGTTTGAGAAAACTGTGACATCATAATTTCATATGAAAATGACATCAGACAACTCTTATTTATTACAGCCCGCTAATCTGCCCTCTGGGACACACACGTGCACACACACACGTGCACACACGCTCTCACACACACACACACACACACACACTCTCACACACTCACACACTCTCACACACTCACACACTCACACACACACCCCCAGTGTGAAGGGTGCAGCATTTTCCCACACAAGCAATGACCTCATCCCATTCACCCACTTACAGAACACACATGCCCGTCACCACGAGACAAAACTCACAGTACAGCCAATAACCCCAACACACACTCAAACAACACGTTACACACTTCTGATAACACACTCATATTAGAGAGAATAAGAGGAGAATAGTAACAGACGAGCAGAAGTTGTTTGTTTACAGTGCATCAGACTGCACTACAGATGCTACAGATGTTTGTTTATGCTGATTCCAGATAACGGCTCGAAATATAATCAGACTTTGTGAAGTGCAACCAGAGCTTTCATGTTTCCATGACGCGCCGTGGACACGGGACAGACCCGTCTGCATACCTGCGCTCTTTACACACGGATATCAAATAACAAATCCACCACAACATGTATTGTTTGTTTACAGCTGCAGCTGGACACGGTCCTGTTTTATTACAGTACGAGTCTTTCATCTTCCCATCACGTATTCCTCAAACACGACTGCCAAAGGGGAAAAACCAAACAATGAAATGGTTATTCTAATATTTGTATGGCATCAAATTGGACATGAATTCCCAGTGCAGAAATCATTTTCAGTAATCAGTCAAATATTTAAAGTGATATGAACAGAGAAATCATCTGTGGTAGTACCTGAATGTCACATCAGGAACAACCCTTCCTCGTTTGGTAAACGGGCCGTCCCAGTTCAAGTGGAACATCTCATTCAGTCACACTTCGTACATTTCCATCAAAGCAGGAAGGATGTTCGGCTTAAAAACAGCTATCAAAAATGAAGGGCTTGCTCCACTTCTATTTACATTAGATTAGCATTTCCGATCCCGAATTCAACAATGAACAATGCAGTTCAAAGCTTCCCTATATGATACGGGTGCACGGCCCCACTGCAGATAAAAGCGTGAGGGGGAAGGATATGGAAATAAAGCCAGAGCAGAGCGTTCACTCGAGTGAGTTACAGGTCAGATGCACATGATGAACACCCGGCAGCGAGTCACAGCTAACTGACTCTATCTGGACTTGAGCAATGATGGCCATTAAACAGACACGCAGCGCTTGATGCTGCTTTGGGTTTGTTTGGAGATGGATCATTCTAGCACTTCTTTTAAACACTGGGCCTCATTCATGAAACACGAGCAGAACTCATCATGGCCAAGACATCCCAACACGCTGTGTTCTTTCAGGCAATCTGTCATAACTAAAGAAATATAGATATTTTCTCCCTAAATATGGAACGCCCAATTCCCAATGCCCTCGTGGTGGCGTAGTGACTCGTCTCAATCCGGGTGGCGGAGGATAAATCTCAGTTGCCTCCTCGCCTGAGACCGTCAATCCGCACATCTTATCATGTGACTTGTTGAGCACGTTACCGTGGAGATGTAGCACGTGTGGAGGCTTCACTCTATTCTCCGCGGCATCCACGCACAACTCACCACACGCCCCACCGAGAGCGAGAACCACATTATAGCGACCACGAGGAGGTTACCCCATGTGACTAAATATAGAAAAACAGAACACTCCCATTATTAGGGATGTCCAGATACAGAGTCCGACACCTGTTTTTTTGTTCTGAACTGCATATCAACACTTTATTTCAATTTGATCATCAAAACGGTATTAAAATAAATAAAATACATTTAAACTGGAATAAAAAAATGCATATAACAATTAATTTTCAACATGATATTGTTTTATTTTTTATCAAATGAAGTGCTATTATACGAAACCTCTCAGCACATTCCAAAATACAACATTCAACTTACTTTTGTCAAATAAAAATCTCAAACATGTGAGACATTACTTAAATATAATACAATTACTACTGATTTATTAGTAGCAGTAGTACTAGTTAAACCAGTAGTAGTAGTAAAAGTAGTAGAGGAAATGGTAGTATTAGTAGTAAAACCAGTAGCAGTAGACATAATAGTAGAAGTAGTTGAAGTAGTACAACCAGTAGTAGTAGTAGCAGTAGTAAAATAGTAGAAGAAATAGTAGTAGTAGTAGTAGTAGTAGTAGAAGTAGTAAAAGTAGTAGAAGAAATAGTAGTAGTAGTAGTAGTAGTAATAATAGTAGTAGTAGTAGTTGAAGTAGTAAAACCAGTAGTAGTAGTAAAATAGTAGAAGAAATAGTAGTAGTAGTAGTAGTAGTAGTAGTAGTAGTAAATCCAGTAGTAGTAGCAGTAGTAATAGTAGAAGAAATAGTAGTAGTAGTAGTAATAGTAGTAGTAGTTGAAGTAGTAAAACCAGTAGTAGTAGAAGTAGTAGTAATAATAGTAGTAGTAGTTGAAGTAGTAGAAGTAGTAGTAATAATAGTAGTAGTAGATGAAGTAGTAGTAGTAGTAAAACCAGTAGTACTAGTAATAATAGTAGTAGTAGTAGTTGAAGTAGTAAAACCAGTAGTAGTAGAAGTAGTAGTAATAATAGTAGTAGTAGTTGAAGTAGTAGTTGAAGTAGTAAAACCAGTAGTAGTAGAAGTAGTAGTAATAATAGTAGTAGTAGATGAAGTAGTAGTAGTAGTAAAACCAGTAGTACTAGTAATAATAGTAGTAGTAGTAGTTGAAGTAGTAAAACCAGTAGTAGTAGAAGTAGTAGTAATAATAGTAGTAGTAGTTGAAGTAGTAGTTGAAGTAGTAAAACCAGTAGTAGTAGAAGTAGTAGTAATAATAGTAGTAGTAGATGAAGTAGTAGTAGTAGTAAAACCAGTAGTAGTAGTAATAATAGTAGTAGTAGTTGAAGTAGTAAAACCAGTAGTAGTAGTAGCAGTAGTAAAATAGTAGAAGAAATAGTAGTAGTAGTAGTTGAAGTAGTAAATCCAGTAGTAGTAGCAGTAGTAAAAGTAATAGAAGAAATAGTAGTAGTAGTAGTAGTAGTAATAGTAGTAGTAGTAATAGTAGTAGTAGTTGAAGTAGTAAAACCAGTAGTAGTAGAAGTAGTAGTAAAACCAGTAGTAGTAGTTGAAGTAGTAGTAGTAGTAATAGTAGTAGTAGTTGAAGTAGTAAAACCAGTAGTAGTAGAAGTAGAAGTAGTAGTAATAATAGTAGTAGGTGAAGTAGTAGTAGTAGTAGTAGTAGTAGTAGTTGAAGTAGTAGTAGTAAAACCAGTAGTAGTAGTAGTAATAATAATAGTAGTAGAAGTTGAAGTAGTAAAACCAGTAGTAGAAGTAGTAAAAGTAGTAGAAGAAATAGTAGTAGTAATAGTAGTAGTAGTAATAGTAGTAGTTGAAGTAGTAAAAGTAGTAGTAGTTCAAGTAGTAATAGTACTAGAAGAAATAGTAGTAGTAGTAGTTGTAGCTGTATAAATAGTAGTAGTAGTAGTAGTAGTAGTAGTTGTAGTTGTATAAATAGTAGTAGTAGTAAAAGTAGTAGTAGTAGTAGTAGAAGTAGCAGTAGTAGACATAATAGTAGTAGTAGTAGTAGTAGTAGTAGTAGTAGTAGTAGTAAAACCAGTAGTAGTAGTAGTAGTAGTAGAAGTAATAGTAGTAGTAGAAGTAATATTAGTAGTTGAAGTAGCAGTAGTAGACGTAATAGTAGTAGTTGAAGTAGTAGTAGACGTAGTAGTAGTAGTAGTAGCAGTAGTAGACTTAATAGTAGTAGTAGTTGAAGTAGTAGTAGACGTAGTAGTAGTAGTAATAGTAGTAGATGTAGTAGAAGTAGTAGTAGTAGATGTAGTAGTAGTAGTAGTAGAAGTAATAGTAGTAACAGTAGAAGTATTAGTAGAAGTAATAGTAGTAGAAGTAATAGTAGTAGTAGTAGAAGTAATAGTAGAAGTAATAGTAGTAGTTGTTGTTGTAGTTGTTGCAGTAGTAGATGTTGTAGTAGTAGTAGTAGTAGTAGTAGAAGTAATAGTAGAAGTATTAGTAGTAATAGTAGAAGTAATAGTAGTAGTGGTAGTAGTAGTAGTAGTAGTAGAAGTAATAGTAGTAGTAGTAGTAGTAGTAGTAGTAGATGTAGTAGTAGCAGCAGTAGTAGTAGTAATAATAATACAGTGAATATTACATAATTTTACAATACTTTTTCATTTAAATCGAGCTTTTATTTTGAAGTGTTTCTGTGTCATGACAGTGGATTTTTGGTCTGGAAAAGTGATTCTGAAACTGCAAAAGGCTGCTATTTACTTAAATAAATATATTGTCTGTATGTGCATAGCACTACAAAGTGAATCTGTGCTCTGCTCACTGTCATCTGCTGCAAACAGCGCTCGAGGCTCATGAAAGTGTTTTCCTTGGAGGAGCTTGAAAAGGTCTGTGCAGCTGGTGTCCCACACACTTGAAGCACGCTACACGCGCAAAGTAAACTATATATTTATCTCATTAAATCACAGCTTTTGTGGTTAAATCATTTCACAAGGACATACCGTGATTTTAATTTGTCTGCTGAATGTTCGCGTAATGACATTTGCACAGCAGAAGGTACCAGTTTTTTGGAACATGTATATGAGCACGGTATTGGACCCGATTCCAATACCAGTATTGGGACATCCCTATCCATTATAATCAACAAGGTGAAGATACGGTATAAAAATGATTGTGTAGGGATCCTCAGTAGCTCAGCGAGTAAAGACGCTGACTACCACACCTGGCGTTTGCGAGTTCGAATCTAGGGCTCCAGTCAGGTCTCCTGAGCAGTCAAATTGTCCCGGTTGCTAGGGAGGGTAGAGTCACATGGGGTAACCAAATTGTCACGGTTGCTAGGGAGGGTAGAGTCACATGGGGTAACCAAATTGTCTCGGTTGCTAGGGAGTGTAGAGTAACATGGGGTAACCAGATTGTCTCGGTTGCTAGGGAGGGTAGAGTCACATGGGGTAACCAAATTGTCTCGGTTGCTAGGGAGGGTAGAGTCACATGGGGTAACCAAATTGTCCCGGTTGCTAGGGAGTGTAGAGTCACATGGGGTAACCAAATTGTCCCGGTTGCTAGGGAGGGTAAGTCACATGGGGTAACCAAATTGTCCCGGTTGCTAGGGAGGGTAGAGTCACATGGGGTAACCAAATTGTCCCGGTTGCTAGGGAGGGTAGAGTCACATGGGGTAACCAAATTGTCCCTGTTGCTAGGGAGTGTAGAGTCACATGGGGTAACCAAATTGTCCCGGTTGCTAGGGAGGGTAGAGTCACATGGGGTAACCTCCTCGTGGTGGTGATTAGTGGTTCTCTCAATGGGGCGTGTGGTGAGTTGTGTGTGGATCGTGGAGAGTAGCATGAGTCTCCACATGCTGTGAGTCTCCGCGATGCACAACGAGTCACGTGATCAGATGCACGGACTGACGGTCTCAGAAGTGGAGGCAACTGAGATTCATCCTCCGCCACCTGGATTGAGGCGAGTAAAAAGTAGTGGGAATTGAGCATTCCTAAATTGGGAGAAAATTATTGCACAATGAAACACAAAAAGAAATGTTTTTGAGACAGAAAGACTTCACAATTCACTTTCATTGTACAGACAATGGCTGCAATGAAAGCAAATGGAGACTGACATTCTGCACATCTCCTCTTCCACAAGAACAGCATGAAGGTGAGTAAATGATGACATATTTGTCATTTTTGGGTGAGCTGTCCCTTTAATGCAATTCTGGCTGGACAAACGAGCTAAACGCTCAAGCTACAGTGCAATTCAGTTTTTTATTTTTTATATATTTAGAAAGTTATCAAAAAATCTGGTTTTTGATTTGTCATTATGAAAGCATTTTAGCATAAGGCTGCAACATAACAAAATGTGAAAACAACGAAGGGGTCTGAATACTTTCAGACTGTCTCTTGCACACAAACACACACACAGTCTTACACAAACACAAAAGTGAGGCGTCAACAACAAACAGGAGCGTAGGTGATCTAAACCGCATCCAATGCAAGTCTACTGCGGAGGGGTGAAAACTTTCAGTGTGGTTCCAGTTACCTGCGCCGTCTTTCAAAAGGCAGCTACTGTAACCCAACACCCACCGCAAGGGCGTGCCCGTCTCACTCGCTCTGTCTCACTTTATTTATTTTTCCACAGCTTCATTTTCTCCCGTCTCTCCCAGAGAGGCTTTTAATAAAGTGGCCTTTGATTTTCGCGCTTTGGAAAGCGTGCTCCGACACGTCAATGATTGCACGGTTTTTAGCGTGACTGCTGACCCCAGATCTGGTCAGTGCACGCTCACTGGCTCAGGGAGAGAACAGGACGCGGTGGAAGTTGAACGGTTGGTTGATTACATGAATAGATTACCAAAATTGAAAATTCTGTCAGTTACTCACTCTCACATCGTTCCAAACCCATAAAACATTCTCTCTTCATAAAACACAAAAGAATGTCCTGAGCCACTCCTTCCCATTTAATGACAGTGAAAAACAATTGGCTCCAAAATGACAAAAAGTATCATGCCCTCATATACACAATATTCCAAGTCTTCTGAAGCCATACTATAGGCTAGATGTGGGGAACAAACTGAAATGAAAGATCAAAATCAAATATGGCGGTGTTGGTGGCGCACAGAGACATGCAAGGACAGCTCCGGTGGAGAGAATTATCAATGAATAATGATTTAAATTTGAGTCTGTTCCTTCTGAACAGCTTCCTATTTCAGAGGACCTGGAGTGAAGCACACAAGTCACATGAACTAGTTTGATCACCATGTGACTCTACCCTCCCTAGCAACCGGGCCAATTTGGTTGCTAAGGAGACCTGACTGGAGTCACTCAGCACGCCCTGGGATTCGACTAGCGAACTGAAAGGGTGGTAGCCAGCGTCTTCACCTCTGAGCTACTCAGGCCCCCGGCTTGTTTATACTTTAAAAAGTCTTCGAGCACCGAATCCGATTTTTTCGGGTTATTTTGGGGATTTTGGTTGAACTGCATCTGAGATTTTATTCATTTTGGACACTGTGTCAGTCATATTAAGGAAGTAATAAGACCATTTTTTTGACATTCTATAAAATACCTTTTTAAAAACGATCAATCGATGACAGTTATTTGATTTAATTATGATTTATTTAGGTATATATAAGCTATAAATGTCAATTTTGCTTACATGTGAAATAAATGATCTCTTAGCTGATGCTTCTGACTTGATACATTTTGTAAACATTCATTCATTTTTTTGAAATCGAAAAATCGATCTTGAGATTTTTGGAATAAATCTGGGTTTGGGGCTGGATATTGATACAGAATTCACAAGCTCTCAGTGTATAATCAATAAATATGATACTATATTGCATACATTATATTTAGTTACACTTTTATTGATTACAAGAGTTGTACTATTTTCAGGTATATACATTGATGTGTTGAACGTGTTAATAACGGTACTGTCTCTTTAAGGAAATCCTGCATTTCTGTAAACATGAGCGCATGTTAATGACAGACACGAATGGCGTCATCTCATCTGGGATACGAGAACATATTTTAAACTCAAAATAATGACACACTTGTGTTGGACTAGTTTATGATCTGCTCCCATAAAGCTTCCAAAAGTGAGGTTGAATAAGTGAAAGTGTTAACCTTTAACCTTCTCGAGCAGTTGTCGGGTGACTAGAGCAGATCTGAGCATGAAAATACTGCACATAAACTGGACCGCAAAACAATCAGTATATTTACATTGTCATTTTGTAAAAGCTTTCATCCAAATGTGTCATACAGCAGCCAAAAATAGCAGCAGCACAATACTCGAGAGTAAACCGCAGTATTACAATATACTTTATTTTAGGTGTCTTTAATTACTATGTGCTGCCATTAAAATACATACAAAACAATGTACTTATTGCGTAACTAGTTGTGGTTTAGTTCAGTTCTCAGAAGATGAGTTTGGGTACGAGTAGGTTTAGGAGTGTAACTACAGATGTAATTAAATGTAAGTTCAATGGAACAACACATACTGTATATACATTAACCTCCTGAGACCAGAGCGTGACCGCTGTGTGCATTTTCCATTTGCCTTTTGAGTTGTAACTATAAGCCCCTAATTAACATGCAAAAATAGTTTTATTAAAAATGTATGTCCTCATGTGTGGACAGCGGGTCTAAGTTGTGAAATATAAAATAACACCAAGCTATAGAAAGTCAGATTTTTTTCATCAGAGTGTTTGTTATTCATGTTTCTGAGACGTTACATCAGAAATGATCATAATTAATTCAGATTCACAGTAATGTCCAGCATCATCCAATCACTGTCAATCATGTTCAAATAAAATGATCCATTATAAATGGTGAATCTATGTACTGATGATCATTGAGTGTCCAAACATCATCTGCAGCCTGAAACTGAACTTTAGATCAGATTTTAGGAGTGAATGCACTTAACTGCATAGAGAGATATAGGATGCTCCCTTGCTCCCTATTTAGTGCATGACTTAACCTCCAGTGTGCTGTCTGTCTGCACTGGTCTCAGAACAGTTATAGGAGAGCTATAGGATGCTCCCTTGCTCCCTATTTAGTGCATGACTTAACCTCCAGTGTGCTGTCTGTCTGCACTGGTCTCAGAACAGTTATAGGAGAGCTAAAGGATGCTCCCTTGCTCCCTATTTAGTGCATGACTTAACCTCCAGTGTGCTGTCTGTCTGCACTGGTCTCAGAACAGTTATAGGAGAGCTATAGGATGCTCCCTTGCTCCCTATTTAGTGCATGACTTAACCTCCAGTGTGCTGTCTGTCTGCACTGGTCTCAGAACAGTTATAGGAGAGCTAAAGGATGCTCCCTTGCTCCCTATTTAGTGCATGACTTAACCTCCAGTGTGCTGTCTGTCTGCACTGGTCTCAGAACAGTTATAGGAGAGCTATAGGATGCTCCCTTGATCCCTATTTAGTGCATGACTTAACCTCCAGTGTGCTGTCTGTCTGCACTGGTCTCAGAACAGTTATAGGAGAGCTATAGGATGCTCCCTTGCTCCCTATTTAGTGCATGACTTAACCTCCAGTGTGCTGTCTGTCTGCACTGGTCTCAGAACAGTTATAGGAGAGCTATAGGATGCTCCCTTGCTCCCTATTTAGTGCATGACTTAACCTCCAGTGTGCTGTCTGTCTGCACTGGTCTCAGAACAGTTATAGGAGAGCTATAGGATGCTCCCTTGCTCCCTATTTAGTGAATGACTTAACCTCCAGTGTACTGTCTGTCTGCACTGGTCTCAGAACAGTTTGAAATACACCTTATTGTCATCCTAACTCCATATAAAGCCTCTGAAAGCAATTTGTTTCTCAATGTGAAAACACACAGTAAATTTAGGATTTCTAATGAAAACCTAGTGCTATTGTCCAATTTATTGGTC
Source organism: Moxostoma hubbsi (assembly GCA_032164185.1). Taxonomy (NCBI): domain Eukaryota; kingdom Metazoa; phylum Chordata; class Actinopteri; order Cypriniformes; family Catostomidae; genus Moxostoma; species Moxostoma hubbsi. The sequence goes on along the minus strand of JAVLUX010000215.1, from coordinate 21,695,865 downwards.
ATTGTGTTTAACAGCGTTCCGTTTCACGATAAATCAATCAAATTTTAAAAATGGGTAAAACTAGAGACTCTAATCTTTTGATTCAAACTGGTTTCAGTGTAAAAAACTTAATTAGGTTTCTTACTAGATGTAGTTTTGTTGGCGTTTCTCACAGAGACAAACTCCGCTGTGATCGGCACCATGTTGTTTTGTCACATGACTGTGCATTGAAAGTTTAACCCTTTACTGGCATCACAGAGTGTCCTGAACTGAGATCAGTTGGTTTAAATGAATTTAAATTATGTGTTGTGTATAGCGAAGCCAAAATGCAACATCCACGCAGAATGACGCGTGGTCTCACAAGGTTATTAGTACATTGTATCAAATGCTTAAATACATAGTACTTAAAGACATCTGATATAGTGGGTCAGGGTATTTCAGCGAGTATTGGCGCTGACTATCACACCTGGAGTAGCGAGTTTGAATCCAGGGTGTGCTGAGTGACTCCAGCCAGGTCTCCTTAGCAACCAAATTGGCCCGGTTGCTAGGGAGGGTAGAGTCACATGGGGTAACCTCCTCGTGGTCACTATAATGTGGTTCTCGCTCTCAATGGGGCGTGTGGCGAGTTGTGCGTGGATGAATAGCGAGAAGCCTCCACATGCGCTACGTCTCCACAGTAACGTGCTCAACAAGTCACGTGATAAGATGTGCGGATTGACGGTCTCAGACGCGGAGAAAACTGGGATTCATCCTCCGACACCCGGATTGAGGCGAGTCACGACGTCACCACGAGGGCTCAGAGCGCATTGGGTAAAAAATTATAATATATTTGACGTCATGTAATTTTACAGTGAACTACTGTTAAAGTTACAGTGAAACACTATAAATCGGGCATTCCCAGAAGTCCCCTGCACTCATCCCATTTCTTCTTATCTTGATTATCAGTCATATACATTGGAGATGATGCACGTTATATTTTAGTTCATGTTTACTGCATTAATTTAGTGTCACAGGTGTTACACTGATGGTGGTTTTTGCCGCAGCTGCCGGTATTTTACTGTAAATTTAACAGTATGTTTTTACAGTGTGTAATAACATGGTATACACACACACACACACACACACACACACACACACACACACACGGCAACTATCCAGTAGTATAGTATATCAAAGTATTACATTAAGTCTAAACCTTTTTACTTCAAATACAAGTCAAAAGTGTCTGATTGAATTGCTTTTATATTCATCTTGTTCTAGATATTTTTCCCGGAAAACAAGACAAAGATAGTGATACTGATTAAGAATAGCAGATCCGTTCAGGACAACAATGCCTTCTGAAAGCGTTCGGTATCCGTTTACAAGTCTGTAACAAAGGCGTGTCGCAGCTGCCACTTCAGAAGCATTATATGCAGCAGATTCATAACATGTTGACGAGAAAACACCATCCGGTCAATGTGAAGGTCGACCGGGACCTGAGAGATACGACCATACCAACACCATATACAACCTGCTGAAATGCCCCATTTAACGGGATAGTTCCCCCAGACACGAACATACGCTTGATACTTACTTCAGCTGAATGTCTGAGCTGCTCTCTTCCATATAATCTGTCAATCTCCAAAAAATCACAATAAATGCATCCTAACAGTGGTCCATGTGACTTATACTCCACTGTATTCCAATAATAGCTTCCTGTGAGGAACAGACCACAATTTAAGTCGTTATTCACTAAAAATCTTGCTTGACAGCTGTGGTCACCACCCACTAGTTTTTCCTTTAAGAAAACAATCGTTCTTTTTACCCCAGTGACAAAAAGCTTTGTACAGTTTTAAATATAAAACCCACCAATTTAGTTCGATTCATCTGAAAACAACATTTAATATCTTTGCTTCTCAAGTCATTTTTCCTGCTTTTTTTCCCGCACGTTTTCATATTTCTACCTGAAAAATGAGACAAAGTAAAACAATATATTTTTGCAGTGTAGATAATAAGCATTTTTGAGCAGGATAATCAGACTTGTTTGCAGATAATTCATCTTGAATTACGTTTTTTTTTTCAGCCCGATTGATCGTTTTTAAGCATAACCTCAATAAATGTAGTTAATGTTTAAAACGTCTCAAATATATTTGACACGAGGGATAGTTCAACTAAAAAATGTATCTACTGCGATCATTTACTCACCCTCATGCTGTTCTAAACGTGTATGTTTTAAAGGGATAGTTCACTAAAAAATGTATCTACTGCGATCATTTACTCACCCTCATGCTGTTCTAAACGTGTATGTTTTAAAGGGATAGTTCAACTAAAAAATGTATCTACTGCGATCATTTACTCACCCTCATGCTGTTCTAAACGTGTATGTTTTAAAGGGATAGTTCAACTAAAAAATGTATCTACTGCGATCATTTACTCACCCTCATGCTGTTCTAAACGTGTATGTTTTAAAGGGATAGTTCAACTAAAAAATGTATCTACTGCGATCATTTACTCACCCTCATGCTGTTCTAAACGTGTATGTTTTAAAGGGATAGTTCAACTAAAAAATGTATCTACTGCGATCATTTACTCATCCTCATGCTGTTCTAAACGTGTATGTTTTAAAGGGATAGTTCAACTAAAAAATGTATCTACTGCGATCATTTACTCACCCTCATGCTGTTCTAAACGTGTATGTTTTAAAGGGATAGTTCAACTAAAAAATGTATCTACTGCGATCATTTACTCACCCTCATGCTGTTCTAAACGTGTATGTTTTAAAGGGATAGTTCAACTAAAAAATGTATCTACTGCGATCATTTACTCACCCTCATGCTGTTCTAAACGTGTATGTTTTAAAGGGATAGTTCAACTAAAAAATGTATCTACTGCAATCATTTACTCATCCTCATGCTGTTCTAAACGTGTATGTTTTAAAGGGATAGTTCACTAAAAAAATGTAACTACTGCAATCATTTACTCACCCTCATGCTGTTCTAAACGTGTATGTTTTAAAGGGATAGTTCACTAAAAAATGTATCTACTGCGATCATTTACTCACCCTCATGCTGTTCTAAACGTGTATGTTTTAAAGGGATAGTTCAACTAAAAAATGTATCTACTGCGATCATTTACTCACCCTCATGCTGTTCTAAACGTGTATGTTTTAAAGGGATAGTTCAACTAAAAAATGTATCTACTGCGATCATTTACTCACCCTCATGCTGTTCTAAACGTGTATGTTTTAAAGGGATAGTTCAACTAAAAAATGTATCTACTGCGATCATTTACTCACCCTCATGCTGTTCTAAACGTGTATGTTTTAAAGGGATAGTTCACTCAAAAATGTATCTACTGCGATCATTTACTCACCCTCATGCTGTTCTAAACGTGTATGTTTTAAAGGG
>JAVLUX010000215.1:21577500-21682500 GCA_032164185.1 Moxostoma hubbsi | reverse complement strand
AAGAGTGCGCTGCATTCTCAGCATCGCCACTAGGGGTGCAATAGCAGGCATTCATATAAACAGTATATAACTACTGTCATGATGCAGCAACAGTTTGAATCTTGCTGGGAAAGATTGTTAAAGTTACGCTAGTTAAACTTTCGACAGCTGTATAGCAAGCTACCTGAATAAAATAAAATGTAAAATTACCCAAAATGCAAAACTGTCATTAAATGTCTTAACATGATTTTAGTGTGATAAAATCAATTACAAAACTTTTCGTGTTTGTTATATACAATTTGACATATCAGTTGCCATTACGAACGGCATAAACCCTAAATCAATCATTTTAAACGACTTTACAGCTTAAATAATACACTCGTTTTAACAGAACAATTAATGTAAGTGTTTTAATAAAGTTGTAAGTAGCGTTCGACCGATATGTGTCTTCGATGGCTGATGCCGATACCGATATCTAGACAGCAGCATGACCGGTTACCAATATAAATGCCGATAAACAGAATACATTTTAACAACAGCAAATCAGATGTACACACAATTTCTAAAGTGTAACGAACACTTGTTTTATACAATACTACAAATTTGCATAAACTTGAAAAGTAAAAACTGAAAGTGTTGACTATCCATTGACAAATATATTGATGCATTTGAGAATGGACTCAAGGGAAAATGAACACTTCTGTTAATCGGTCAAGCGAACTCCATTATCGGACAATGGTAATAATGGCAAAATATCGTCCGATTAAACGGCCTGGCCGATATATCGGACTACCACTAATTCTACACTTTATATTTCTGTCTTTAAGCCCTTAAAAAGGGAGGGAAACAGAAATAATTAAAATAGGGGGGTACTTCCTGTAACACTGTAAAATTTAAAAGAGAGGGAAAAGGCCAATGCGGAAACACCATATCTTGGTCCCCGGCCATGACTCCACCCTCTAACGGACCCTCGTGCTCCTCCGTCCCACTCATTATAAGCTTCACATTTCTGTCTTTAAACCCTCAAAACATTGGCCCCGTTCACTTCTATTGAAAGTGCCCCACTGTAACCTCGATTTTTTTGTTATTTATTTTGTTTTACAAAAAATGAGGAACGAATCTAAATAATGTAATGTTATGCAACATAACATTATGCCACAAATGCTGTCGACTTAGCTTAACGTGTATTAAACCTGGAATATTGCTTTAAGTTTTGAAGGTCTGAAATATCATCTGCATTCATATTTGACATCATAACACAAAATGTAATTCATTCTCATGTGTGTTGTAACCAAACGCCCAAACGCGATATGCATTGTTGTGAAGAATTCATCATGGTTTCACTGAAATATTCAACGTACAAGAACCGTTACTTAATTCTATGGAAATGCTAAATCTCAATGATGCAAAATCAGCTAACAAATTGTCTAAACTTATTTCAACCAAGTGAGCAAAATGACACAATCACTGCTCAGAGAGAATTCTTTCCAACAACAGCAGCTCGCAAAGACAATAACGATGGAGAGAAAAACTCAAATCCATACATATATTCCTCGACGTAATGAGTGTGAAAACCGAGTGCATTTACTGCCACTTCACACCATAAGACAACAAATGTGAGTCTGAGCATGAGGTGGCACACCCACAGTCCATTCAACTGTCTGATGAATACGGCACACAAAAATGCCAAGAACTAGCTGAAAGCATGCAGCACCAATCTGACTAAATGGAAGTACACAGATTTATATTGGACAGTTAGGGAAACAAATCATGTTTACAATCTTCCAGACTGCTACCACAAGTGCTTCTGAGGAAGAACAACTCGATGGATTTGACATGGCATTGAATGTTTTGTCTGAGGAACTTAGTAAGTTAACTAGTTAACCCAGGAACAGAACTGAATATACTGTATTCTGTTTTTGTTTTCTGAATATGAATTTGTAATCAGTTCTTATTACTTCTGGATGTACAGAAAACCTGATCGCAAATTCAAAACACAGATCAGATATTACCTTGGTGCACACCAAACAAGTGGACCGAGACCCCCTGCCGGCAGGTCATCCCCGTCTACCTGGATGAGGGAGGGGAGCAAGGGGAGGGAAACAAAAAAAGTGTGGCACCTACACATCGTAACGGCAATCGTACCAAATTAACAAAACATTTAAAAAGAGAGGGAAAAGGCCAACACGGAGCGGCAGTGGGAGAGAGAGAAAACACTTGTTCACCGATACGCCTGTTGCTTGGTCCTCGGCCACTCCTCCACCCTCTAATGGACGACAGCCGCGTCTCCCCGGCTAGATCGGAGACAGTCTTCTGGCTTCCGGTCGCCGCGTTCTCGGGAAACAGAAGGGGCCTCCCCCGCCCCTGGAAGCGGTTCTCCCACTCCAGGCGATCGGCCGGGAGCCCCTTCTCCCTTCACGGTCTGCAGCCATTTGTCCGTTCTCAGGCGACCGGGCTCCTCCGTCCCCCGGCAGATGGCCGCGGCTGCTCCATTGGGGTGAATGGTAGTGGCGAGGAATCTAGTACGGTGCATCCCTCCTCCTTCCTGGGTTTTCGGCACCAGTGTAAAGACATTAATGGAAAGCAGAAGCGGCGAGAACCAGCTTGACTATATAAATAATATTTTAATTTTAAACTGAACAAAACAAAGAGCTGTTGGACAGCTGCCCGTCAATCTCTCTCTCTGTCGCACTGCCATCTTCGGTCGGCCTTTATCCCTCTCGAGGGCTTATTAGCCTGATTAAGGTCCGGGTGAGCGGAATCATGAACCAGCCCCGCCCTGCATGTAAAAAGTCTTGCTATAGCAATATCTGCATCAAACTGAAGCTATTTAAGCGTCAAAAGAAAAAATACCAAATAAAACTGGCAAATGTGCTTTGACGGACAGCACCCGGTTTAAGTTTGGGGAGTGTTTGAGAAAGACGCAGTTGGCACAAACGATTTGACAGTCAACTCTGAAGTCTTTTACAGGGAAAGCGTGAGGAAAGGTCACAAGCGGGCCACTGTGTGTGCTGCTGGCCGTCTGTACGGCGAGCATGTGACGTGAAATGCATAAAGCATTTTCTGTCAGCCTCAATATCTGCGTGTACAATATGGCTTTTGTTGACAGAGCGGCACAAGATCTGAGATGCTTTGATGTCGGGTAATAGAGTTTGGGAAATGATCACATCGAGGACACACACACACACACACACAAAAGTTATTTAAAAGCTACACACACACAAATTCAAATAAATGTCTGTTACACGGTTAAACCTAAAATGACACAAATTAAACTGAAATTAGGTTATGAACTGGGGGACTTTTCTGCTATGAACACAAACACACACTCTTAAACTAAAGCAGTGAGACAGCATGACTCAAACACACCACTATCTGTTTGACCTCTTTTATGGGTTCATATGAATGAATACACATTGCAATCTAACATCCCTGCATTAACAATTACAGCTGAAACTTTCAAGATAGTGTTGCTGGATCCTCACTGGATTTCAAGAAAAACTAGCCTCATACCATGTGACCCACCCTTGGTTTTCAACCACTGAAAAGATGTAAAATTGAACAATTTATGCCTGGAGCCACTTTGAGAACCCTGTATCTCTGGTATATAACAATATAGGGCCATAAAAATGAAGATACTTAAAAGAAAGTTTGTTTTGAACCACAATCGAAAAGGATATTACGATATCTCTAAAACTTCTGGAGTTATAGGCACTCAAACTTTGGAAAAACAACACAACTCCCATTTTTGGACTCTCACCATTGGGATATAATGCAACAAGAGGAGCTGAAGTCGACTGATATTAATAATAGATCTACCAATCTCTGTGTAAAAATATAATCATGATGCGGACAGCTTTCTAAGGTTATTTTTTAGACATGTAGTTTTGCTAAAAATGTAGGCAAAAATAGTAATTTTGACCTTCCTCTACATAAAAAATTGATGACTCCATTATTAATTAAATATGAATATATTTTTGGCTATGATCACCATTTCTGTTAATCTTCAGAAAATAAATAAACAGAAATTAAATATTTCAGCTGGGAGAAGTTTCTAAAATGGGTTGATATTACATGGAGTAAACCTTGTGGGAGAGAACCACATTAAAAAAAAAACAGTGCCTCCGTTGACGCGGTTTTCAAACATTTGTCGGGCGATAATATATGTCTGGCTCATATTTAATATGTCAAAAAAGGTAAACAGAAACATGTTATGCATGTTACTTGTTCACAAAAACAGGATTTCAACATTGAAAAAATTAAAATAAATAAATAAATAAATAATTTTGTATTTTTATCTTTTTTTCCAGTAAAAATACAAAAGCATATTTTATTTTGTCTTGATTTCAGTATAAAAAAGTAAACAAATGATTAATGTTTTCACGTGCTTGTTCATTTTACTTAATTATAATGAATTAAAGCAACACAATTCTAAAACATTTTCTCACAAAACTTGATTTCATTGCGTTCCATCCATTCATATTTGTAAAATGCAAGATTACTTGATGCATTTAACTTGGAACTACACCAATTCTTTTTCTGGTGTTAATGTAGCATTGATGAAACCGGCAGGAGATTTCCATTTCCCTGCATGCTTTGCACAGAATTATTTTATGATTTAATCACTTTTGTCTTTGTTTCTTCAATGCAAAGATATATATTACAGAACCTGTAGAGTTGCGTTCACAATCGTGGAAATAAAGCGAGCTAAACTCACAGCACCTCCTGAGATGGTCTTAGATCATTTGCAGCATTCTCATACACAACACTATTCTTGCAAACGTTTTTAAGATGACTGAAACAGAGAAGAGTGATAACTCTTTACATGTACGTGTTCCACGTGACAGGCTCACACGCTGCACGCCTCTGAACAAACAGCGAATCAGACACGGGCATTGATGGCTTTTCTTCAAGCACTTGTCTTTGTGTTTACCGTTGAGCAAACCATGTGCTAACCATGCACTCCATAGCGCTTCCAACCAGCATGTATGTAGCATGCTAACATTCACACACACTAGTTACACTGAGTTACACTGACATAGCTAATTTTGGGTTTACCCAATTCAACTAGGCTCTTTCTACACAAAGAGTTTGTGTTGAGATTACATAGTAATTATAAGTTAAGAAAACTAATTGAAAACACGTGAAACCACTGTGCATGACAAGCTATTTTTTTGAGTGCATGTCTACCATCATAAGTTCACCAGGAACACAAAACGCCAGGGCAAAAAGTAGACATGTATTCCAATATAAATGAACATATCAGTGTCTATATCTGAGGTGCAGTACTGGTGTTTGATGTGTGTTGTGGTGGTGAAGCTGCAGTTATGACACATGGCCACTCATATTACGCTATTCAGCTAACAGATGTTTAACTTCACATCAGGACTGTGGGAATCAGTAACTGACCCCATGTGTTGTGGAAGGTATGACTGCAGTTTTCTGCATACAGTATCTGGTGCATAAGGATTTTTGCAAAGATGTATCATGGTGCTCATGGAATGAGCTGATTTTCTGCATTCATTTCTCATAAAATGTGATCTTACAAGCATAGACAAACACAATGTGCTTAAGCTAACAACACACACACAACTATAATAATGTCTTTATTGAACACATCCCATTAAACATTCATTGTAGGTTGGAAAAAGTAAGTGAACCCCTATGCTAATGACATAAGAGTCAAGAGTTGGAAAACCTGGCATCCATTTAATGTAATGAGATTGGAGGTGTGGGTTAGAGCTACTTTTACTTATAAAAAGCACTCAAACATTTTCAGTTTGCTATTCACAAGAAGGTTGCTAGGGAGGGTAGAGTCACATGGGGTAACCTCCTCGTGGTCGCTATAATGTGGTTCTCGCTCTCGGTGGGGTGCGTTATGAGTTGTGTGTGAATGACGCGTTGGATGACGTGAAGCGTGAAGTATCCGCTGTAACACGCTAAACAAGCCACGTGATAAGATCTTTCTAAAATTTCAAATTTACCTTTAAAATTCATTCAAAAACGTGCCTCCGGTGGGTAAGGGACGACTGAAAATGTCAGCCAGCAATAAGTGAACTCTAGAGGGAGTGTCCCATATTTTACAACTTCAAAAGTGGCAACGCTAGTTACAAATGCTGCCGATTGAACACAACTTGTATTGAACCCGGAACTTTCATTTAAAGGTGCATTCAGTAACTTTTGTCTTTGTGTCATCTTGGACTTCACTTCAGGAGACATTCATTGATCGACTGGAGTGGTGTGGATCACTTTTATGTTGCCTAAATGTGACTTTTGGACCGTCAAAGTGCCGGCACCCGTGTACTTCCATTATAAGGACCTGACAGAGCTCAATCTTCAACAAATCTTCATTTGTGTCCTGCTGAAGAAAGACAGTCATACACATCTGGGATGGCATCAGGGTAAGTGAATAATGAGAGAACTATTCATTTAATGTGTACTGTCAGGCTCTTTGTAATCCAATAACCGATTTCTGCACATTTAGGATACATTTGAGGCATGTTGCTCATCTAATTGCATTGTGTTCCAAACAAAAGCGCTCTACTGCAACAAAGAAATGGAGAATGAATTCACTCATTATACACGGATTCATATAAAAAATGGTGTGTACCCTCATTAGGGTCCATAGAGAGTTAAAAAGTGGATTACGGAGTTAACAAGGGGTTACCAAAGGCTTAATAGAGTTTTAATATGGATTTATTAGGCAGTCAATAGAGGATTAATTGGGCTTAAGGACTTAATGAGGGTTAACTGAACAACAAAGTACCTTTGAAAGACTTTTGTATCTTCGTTCAATGTCAACCCTATTCAGAGAGCATGTTCCTACACAGAAACATTATTTAAACAGGTTCATATGCCACGGTAAAGAAACAAAAGACTCCAAGACGATGCCAGGGTCCCAGCTGCTGGATGAGAAAAGGCTTCCTGATTCAATTCAAGTCAACATGAATTCCACAATGTCACACAGGAAACAACAAGCTATTATTGGGATTTAAAAGCGTGAAATCCGATTGGTTCAAGCAGCAGGAAAATATACAGTGATGGTACCATAACCCGCATCATGTACGTCACACACTGTAATGATTGCTGCCCTTATAAACAACCGTCTACAAACTGGTAACACTGTTAGCACATGTCTGGGGCCTTGTAGGGTCTAATTTTAGGGTGAACAATGTTCCAGAAAACACAACAGTAAGAGTAGGTGGAATGTACTGTAGTTTGCATTCATTCAGCCCAATGAAAATGTGATATATTTGCCTTAAAAGTCCAGATTTGAGGGTATTACGAATCAGAATCACAACTAAACCTTTAAGGGTCACACTCTTATATCCAGCTTCAGATTATCCAGAAGAAAATGTTGTTGCTCAATTTGATTTGGAGAAGAAATAAACACATATAAGTCAATTGTTGTCATATACTAAGACAGCTATACAATTAATGTGGATAGCATTACTCAGATAGTTTGCTGATAAAATTGGTTGTTCGCCGTCCTTTTCTGCATATCGCGCCGCCGTTTTGTGGTCCGTTCTGCATAATGCGGGAGCTCATTTTAACTTATCACATTCGGCCCGTTCCACGGTCGACCCACCGGCCCGCTCTGTTCTCCCGATGGCCAGTCCGCCCCTGATCGGCCACAAAGTGCGTCGACCCACCAGGAAAATGCCCGGTATGCCACATTACCAGTCCAGCCCTGCCCATGACATGTCTTGTTGCTTCATGTCTGGTGCGTGAACAGCTTTACACTATTATAGATCGGTCCCGCACCTGAGCGCAACAGTCTTGTTCTGGAAGTAAAACCACTCTCAAACTACTTGTAACTTTGCATACTTGCTATAAAACTAAAACTGTTCCTATACTGCTAATAAACCACCTTAAATCATTAGTTTAATGGGTCAATTACGTGACAATACTCTGTTCTCTTTCAATAGAAATGAAGTACATTAACTTTAAGTATGCATTCGTTATTCATAGTAGTTTGCAATGCTGTGATTCACCTCGGAGCTGGTCGGCTTGATTCATGGCTTACAACACCCTAGCATCATGGCGGCAAGCTTTTGCACAGACAATAACCACTGATCTATTTACACTTGAGCTGAACAAAAGCAGCAGAGAACTTCACAAGAACTATCATGGGGCATCCAGCGCACACAGACCATCAGAACAACGGAAAGCACTGGAAGACAAACATCAACAGGTCATGAGCACAGAGGAGGGACACGAGGGCCTGTTATCAGTCTCCAGGAGGGAAATACAGACAGGAAAGCCATCTGAATGAGGGGAGTGGAGGCCTATCGGAAGCGCAGAGTAAACAAGCTCCTTTTTAATCATCTCGACTCGTGTTTTTAAACTTTACACCCTTTGATGTCCTCCTTTAACGCATCCATCCCTTCCTCTTACTGAGAGAGTGCACAGGGAGCATCACGCTTTTAAGTGAACATTATTTAGAAGAAAAGTGGGGAGTTACACGAAAGATACCAGGCTGCCAAAACACTGAGGTATGCCAATGTGCACACGTTTTGTCATGCTCTTTATAATCCAATAACTCACTTTTAGGTTGCACGGCAAAGATCGTCTGATAGACGGTAATGATAGAAAAGGTTATGCATTAGGTAAAAGAAGGGTTGGGTGAATAGACCAGAATCTTTTAGAGCTGTATGAGTCATTTTGTACCACAGTTACAATACAACTGGGATGTTAGCTGGAAGAAAGCAGTTTATATGCATGTATTTAATAACCATGTGCTAATATTAAGGATGCACCGACAGCCAATTATTGACCAAATTAAAACAAACAATGGTTTGCTTATAATTATTTATTGTGCTGTATAAGTTTTTGTCTTTGTGTTATATAAAAAAATCCAAAACTAAATAAAATCTGGAAAAATTAAGAGCATGTTGAAAATAGAGGTAGACTGATATATATCGGTTTTACCGATAAAATCGGTGCTCGAAAAATCGGTTATCGGCAAAAATTTGTCAATAGTTACCAAAAATATTTTCGGCTATTTTATTCAATTTGGACTCTTTATCTTTGCCCGCCATACTAAAGATCTTTGACATTCTATAAATCAACTTTATAAACTATCGTCCGATTAATCGGTTATCGGCCTTTCCCACCGCCTTAGTTATCGGTGTCAGCAAAATCTACTATCGATCGACCTCTAGATGAAAATGCATAATATGATTTTTCGAATGTCCTATCATAATATGTAAAATGTGAGTTTTATAGTTTAGAATAGAGGTCGACTATTAATTAATAAATTTATATTTTTATTGCCAATATATTCGGCAGATGAACATTTTTGTATATATTAATATTTCACCAAATGGGGTTTACTGATGAGGAATTTAAAAATAAAACCAATCAACATTTTTTTGCCGATAACCGATAGTTCCGAAACGCAACTATCGGCACCGATATATCGGTCTACCACTAGTTAAGAAGTGCAAAAACAGAAGCACAGATATTTTTTTACAAATGCAAAATAACCTCTTTTCTCACATGGCATATAAAGCAACTGTACTTTAGTGTGTCAACGAGTTATTTGATAATACATTAGTAATGTTCTATAATAATAGCTATGCAAGTTATATTGTTTAGAACTGCAAAAACAGAAGTGCAAAAATGTTTTAGATGAGCAAAATAACCTTTTTCCCCTTAAATTGTCATGTTATCATATTTAGTTTGTTTTATCTTGTATTTATCTTTTATTGTGGCTGTCATGTTAAAAAGAACATATTGGGGCATTTCTATAGTTATTAGGAATTCATCGAGGTTTGCAGCCTATTATTTGTGTTGTTTTGTTCCACAGTCGTTTCGTGTGACGTCACCATTAGGGTGATCTGTGCCGCCTTTTGGTCAAGTTGAACACGGTTAATGACCTCAGTTCTCCTTGTGCATGTGCGACTGACATACATTCATTAATGCATGTCTGTGGAAACGTTTACGTAATGATTGACCTAGAATCAGCAGTGTTATTGTATGATTTAATTTGAGGCCATTTGATACAAATTATTAAGTTGAAACAACAACATTTAAATAGTAAATCCGAGTTAAGTCTGCTTGCATCTAGTTACCTTAACTTAATAATCAAGTTAATTCTATATTAACTTATTTACATATGTTTTTAAGACACCGTTACTCAATTCAATTGAGGGAACAAGTTTATTCAACCAATTGTAGAGTCGACTTATTAGGGGTTTTCAGTGTACCGTCATATCGCCCAGCCCGAGAGGATCTGATCAATTATCAGCAGTTAAACGTAGATGCTTTGTTTAGAGAGCTGTATTTGTGAGCGATTACAAAGGTTAAGCTGACCTCTCCGCCACAAAGCACAGAGCGAACGAATACTTACAAATCAAATGGAGCTTGGAAGGAAAGCATCTTGTAATTGGGCGAAGTGCCCATCAGAGCGTCAACTACAAAGCGTTGCGGCATTTAAAGTCTCTAAACCCTCAAACCCGTGGCTCTTGGTTGACAGCTGTCCAAGTTCAAAGTCGTTTTGGAGAGCAGGGCTTTGTCACCACTTCACCAGGGCATTGCACTGCTTTTGTCGTGTGCTCATCAGAATTCTTGAGCATCCAACCACTCTGAAGCTGGCTATGCATCGGTTTGTTTTGCCCTTCAAAGGTATGGTAACTGGATCAAATGTATTGCCAAAATTAATACCAACTGAGAAAGGCCAGAGTCAAAATCCTTGAGTCAAACATTTAGCAATAACACAAACTGTGGCTTTGATATTATGAAATGGCCTCCTTAAGTCACACTTAAAAATATATGCTTGCCATTGCATTACATAACAAATCAAGCGCCAAAAGCAGACTGATCTCATGAACATTACGTGGCGGTGGCAACATTTTTGCAAATCAAAATGATGTGCTTCATTGCACGTTTTGCTGTAGTTTCCTAGTGAAATGTCCACAGGGGGGCGCCAAAAGCGAGTGAAATAGTGTCGTAATCAAAAATTTTAAGGTGAATATTAGATGGATGTTTTAATGAGTAAAAGATACTTAAACTTAGCTGATAGTGTTCTAAAAGCAAATGAGAGATGAATAAATCAGACACCCTTACCCTTAACCAACACCTAAACATAACTTATAGTGTGAAAAAAGCAAACGAGACATAAAACACATTTCTGAAGCAATCGCATCATTTTGTGTTGAATCTATGATACTTTCTTCTCACATGTTAGTTTGCATGTTTGGCTGGACTCTAATTGCGGTCCTATGAGGTCAAAGTCCAGTCCGGCAGGTGAGCTAACATGGAAGCTAATTACACCGGAATAAGTGTGTGAATGTAGGTGTGTCTGTAAAACAAGCCCTTTTTCATTATAGTAAAAGTGTTCCGATATCATAACAGTGTGTGAGTAGTAATGCGAAATCAGCCATTTTAGTCGTGAAATGGAATAAAATGCAGTTGTTGTTTTCGGCAGGAAACTGCAGTGAAACGTGAAATACAACACGTCAAAGTTTGCAAAAATTTTGTTATATTAACAAGACTAGGTTGAGACTTCTATGAAACTTCTATGAGACTAGGTTGAGACTTCTATGAAACTTTTATGAGACTAGGTTGAGACTTCTATGAAACTTTTATGAGACTAGGTTGAGACTTCTATGACACTAGGTTGAGACTTCTATGACACTAGGTTGAGACTTCTCTGAGACTAGGTTGAGACTTCTCTGAGACTAGGTTGAGACTTCTCTGAGACTAAGTTGAGACGTCTATGAAACTTCTATGAGACTAGGTTGAGACTTCTATGAAACTTTTATGAGACTTCTATGAAACTTTTATGAGACTAGGTTGAGACTTCTATGAAACTTTTATGAGACTACTATGAGACTAGGTTGAGACTTCTATGAGACTAGGTTGAGACTTCTATGAGACTAGGTTGAGACTTCTATGACACTAGGTTGAGACTTCTATGACACTAGGTTGAGACTTCTATGAAACTTCTATGAGACTAGGTTGAGACTTATATGAGACTAGGTTGAGACTTCTCTGAGACTAGGTTGAGACGTCTATGAAACTTCTATGAGACTAGGTTGAGACTTCTATGAAACTTCTATGAGACTAGGTTGAGACTTCTATGAGACTAGGTTGAGACTTCTATGAAACTTCTATGAGACTAGGTTGAGACTTCTATGAAACTTCTATGAGACTAGGTTGAGACTTCTATGAGACTAGGTTGAGACTTCTCTGAGACTAGGTTGAGACGTCTATGAAACTTCTATGAGACTAGGTTGAGACTTCTATGAAACTTCTATGAGACTAGGTTGAGACTTCTATGAACCTTCTATGAGACTAAGTTGAGACTTCTATGAAACTTTTATGAGACTAGGTTGAGACTTCTATGAAACTTTTATGAGACTAGGTTGAGACCTCTATGAAACTTCTATGAGACTACTATGAGACTAGGTTGAGACTTCTATGAGACTAGGTTGAGACTTCTATGAAACTTCTATGAGACTAGGTTGAGACTTCTATGAAACTTCTATGAGACTAGGTTGAGACTTCTATGAAACTTCTATGAGACTAGGTTGAGACTTCTATGAAACTTAAGAGACTAGGTTGAGACTTCTATGAGACTAGGTTGAGACTTCTCTGAGACTAGGTTGAGAATTCTATGAGACTAGGTTGAGACTTCTCTGAGACTAGGTTGAGGCGTCTATGAAACTTCTATGAGACTAGGTTGAGACTTCTATGAAACTTCTATGAGACTAGGTTGAGACTTCTATGAAACTTCTATGAGACTAGGTTGAGACTTCTATGAAACTTCTATGAGACTAGGTTGAGACTTCTATGAAACTTCTATGAGACTAGGTTGAGACTTCTATGAAACTTAAGAGACTAGGTTGAGACTTCTATGAGACTAGGTTGAGACTTCTCTGAGACTAGGTTGAGACTTCTATGAAACTTTTATGAGACTAGGTTGAGACTTCTATGAAACTTTTATGAGACTTCTATGAAACTTTTATGAGACTACTATGAGACTAGGTTGAGACTTCTATGAAACTTTTATGAGACTAGGTTGAGACTTCTATGAAACTTTTATGAGACTAGGTTGAGACTTCTATGAAACTTCTATGAGACTAGGTTGAGACTTCTATGAAACTTCTATGAGACTAGGTTGAGACTTCTATGAAACTTTTAAGAGACTAGGTTGAGACTTCTCTGAGACTAGGTTGAGACTTCTCTGAGACTAGGTTGAGACTTCTCTGAGACTAGGTTGAGACGTCTATGAAACTTCTATGAGACTAGGTTGAGACTTCTATGAAACTTCTCTGAGACTAGGTTGAGGAGACTTCTATGAAACTTTTAAGAGACTAGGTTGAGACTTCTATGAAACTTCTATGAGACTAGGTTGAGACTTCTATGAGACTAGGTTGAGACTTCTATGAGACTAGGTTGAGACTTCTATGAAACTTCTATGAGACTAGGTTGAGACTTCTATGAAACTTCTATGAGACTAGGTTGAGACTTCTATGAAACTTTTAAGAGACTAGTTTGAGACTTCTATGAGACTAGGTTGAGACTTCTCTGAGACTAGGTTGAGACTTCTCTGAGACTAGGTTGAGACTTCTATGAAACTTCTATGAGACTAGGTTGAGACTTCTATGAAACTTTTATGAGACTTCTATGAAACTTTTATGAGACTAGGTTGAGACTTCTATGAAACTTTTATGAGACAACTATGAGACTAGGTTGAGACTTCTATGAGACTAGGTTGAGACTTCTATGAAACTTTTATGAGACTAGGTTGAGACTTCTATGAAACTTCTATGAGACTAGGTTGAGACTTCTATGAAACTTCTATGAGACTAGGTTGAGACTTCTATGAAACTTAAGAGACTAGGTTGAGACTTCTATGAGACTAGGTTGAGACTTCTCTGAGACTAGGTTGAGACTTCTATGAAACTTTTATGAGACTAGGTTGAGACTTCTATGAAACTTTTATGAGACTTCTATGAAACTTTTATGAGACTACTATGAGACTAGGTTGAGACTTCTATGAAACTTTTATGAGACTAGGTTGAGACTTCTATGAAACTTTTATGAGACTAGGTTGAGACTTCTATGAAACTTCTATGAGACTAGGTTGAGACTTCTATGAAACTTCTATGAGACTAGGTTGAGACTTCTATGAAACTTTTAAGAGACTAGGTTGAGACTTCTCTGAGACTAGGTTGAGACTTCTCTGAGACTAGGTTGAGACTTCTCTGAGACTAGGTTGAGACGTCTATGAAACTTCTATGAGACTAGGTTGAGACTTCTATGAAACTTCTCTGAGACTAGGTTGAGGAGACTTCTATGAAACTTTTAAGAGACTAGGTTGAGACTTCTATGAAACTTCTATGAGACTAGGTTGAGACTTCTATGAGACTAGGTTGAGACTTCTATGAGACTAGGTTGAGACTTCTATGAAACTTCTATGAGACTAGGTTGAGACTTCTATGAAACTTCTATGAGACTAGGTTGAGACTTCTATGAAACTTTTAAGAGACTAGTTTGAGACTTCTATGAGACTAGGTTGAGACTTCTCTGAGACTAGGTTGAGACTTCTCTGAGACTAGGTTGAGACTTCTATGAAACTTCTATGAGACTAGGTTGAGACTTCTATGAAACTTTTATGAGACTTCTATGAAACTTTTATGAGACTAGGTTGAGACTTCTATGAAACTTTTATGAGACAACTATGAGACTAGGTTGAGACTTCTATGAGACTAGGTTGAGACTTCTATGAAACTTTTATGAGACTAGGTTGAGACTTCTATGAGACTAGGTTGAGACTTCTATGAAACTTCTATGAGACTAGGTTGAGACTTCTCTGAGACTAGGTTGAGACTTCTCTGAGACTAGGTTGAGACTTCTCTGAGACTAGGTTGAGACGTCTATGAAACTTCTATGAGACTAGGTTGAGACTTCTATGAAACTTCTATGAGACTAGATTGAGACTTCTATGAAACTTCTATGAGACTAGGTTGAGACTTCTCTGAGACTAGGTTGAGACTTCTCTGAGACTAGGTTGAGACGTCTATGAAACTTCTATGAGACTAGGTTGAGACTTCTATGAAACTTCTATGAGACTAGGTTGAGACTTCTATGAGACTAGGTTGAGACTTCTATGAAACTTTTATGAGACTACTATGAGACTAGGTTGAGACGTCTATGAAACTTCTATGAGACTAGGTTGGCCAAACACCAACAAATGCTTCTAGAGCTTTCATTTGTTCTCAATGACTTTTGATCAACGTGTCATGGTGATTTTTAGTGGATTAACCGCAGGTGTGGTTCAGCACATTAACTATGAACAACTAACGTTTGACATTGACAACACAAAGTGGCACAATACATGTTGAACAATATACTGTATCTATACGATTTTAAACTTGACATATGCTTGTCCTATCTTTCTTGCAAATAAATGATACTTGCTTTGATATTTAGTTATCTAATGCAACGCCATTCAGACATTTCTAAGTGTGTCTTATGAATCCATACTCTTTTGGTGCTTCTAATTAAAGTTTGCATGCTTTAAGCCTTACAACTGGACAGATATAAAAGAATAAACTGTGGTAAAAAAAAAGAAAGCTACTAGGGGTTAGGGTGGGTTAGGGTTAGATTACAGGGTTGGGGAGTAACGGAAAACATGTAACAGGATTACGTATTTAAAATACAAAATATTAGTAACTGTAATCCACTACAGTTACAATTTCAATTGTTGGTAATTAGAATACAGTTACATTTAAAAAGCATTTTGATTACTGAAAAGATTGCTTTGCATTTTTAGTCATTTGTTTATAAAATGTTTAGTCTGCTTCATTGGAAAACATCCATATAAATGATGCGCTCCGAGGATTGTTTGAACAGCGGTGAAACACTTTATGATGCATTACTTACAAAATCTACCAGTGCTGAAGGAGTAATCCAAAGTATTTACAATGCATTACTGATGATGAGTAATCTAATGGAATACATTACAAATTACATTTTACAGCTTGTATTCTGTAATCTGTATTTTTATACATTTTAAAAGTAACCCTCCCAACCCTGTAAACACACACACACACACACACATATACATATATACATACACACACACACACACACACACAGTATGTGTAACATAGTCCTGGATTAAACTTGAATTAAAACCACATCAGAAACAAAAATACCATGTCAAATTTGTAATACAAAATAAACAGACCACGTACAATCAGCCTGCATTAAAGACCAGAGGCTGCGAGGAGAGGCCTTTTCTCTTTGAATAAAACGTTTCCACCATCATCATGCCTGATCTTGTTTTTTCTGCACCTGTGAGCCACCGACCAGCCCAGAAAAGCGAGTCAAATTTGGGTAACGCAGCTCGCCAATCCGTGGCCTAAAGAAACAACATGCTCGGGAAGATCAAATGGGATGGGAGATGTGTAATTACTGCTGGTTATGAAAACTGGCTGTCATTCTCTCTGCGGCGAATTCAGAGCAGCCTGAGGATAGCCAAGACAGACACGCCTGGAAAGAGCTCTAATCTAGCACACTTAACAAAACAGACATGTTTTGCTTCACTCGTTTTAGCTTGAAGTTTAATACAGAGTCAAAATGGACAGTGTGCAGAAGGGCTGGGCGATCTAAACGGAATAGTCTCGAATATTCACAATATATTCAGAGTGATTTCACTGGCTGTATCAAATTAAGCAACATCACAAATACTGTGACAATTTTTACAGTGCTAGGTAGTTCACTAGTTTGAATCCAGGACGTGTTGAGTGACTCCAGTCAGGTCTCCTAAGCAACCAAATTGGCCCAGTTGCTAGGAAGGGTAGAGTCACATGGGGTAACCAAATTGGCCCGGTTGCTAGGGAGGGTAGAGTCACATGGGGTAACCAAATTGGCCCGGTTGCTAGGGAGGGTAGAGTCACATGGGTTAACCAAATTGGCCCGGTTGCTAGGGAGGGTAGAGTCACATGGGTTAACCAAATTGGCCCGGTTGCTAGGGAGGGTAGAGTCACATGGGGTAACCAAATTGGCCCGGTTGCTAGGGAGGGTAGAGTCACATGGGGTAACCAAATTGGCCCGGTTGCTAGGGAGGGTAGAGTCACATGGGGTAACCTCCTCGTGGTCACTATAATGTGGTTCTCACTCTCGGTGGGACGTGTGGCGAGTTGTGTGTGGATGCCGCGGAATAGCATGAAGCATCCACACATGCAACGTCTCCACGGTAACACGCTCAACAAGTCATGTGATAAGATTGACATGCTCAGACGCGGAAGCAACTGAGATTGGTCCACCACCACCCGGATTGAGGCGAGTCACTACGCCACCACAAGGCCTTTGGGAACTGGGCGTTACAAATTGGGGAGAAAAGGGGAAAAATAAGAAAGGTAGATAACTTATGAATTTGGTACCGATTACAAATGACATGACACAAAATATAGTCTTTTTTGATTAGATTACATTTTTAAGGTTATCAAATCCGAGTCCTTTTGGATTACTTCTGATCTTACTCTTGATTTATTGATGCTACGTGCATTTAAGTAGACTAAACCATATTGACAATACTGCTTAAATGCATTAAACACAACATACTAAATGGAATGTATATGATTTTTCGTCCATGTTTTTAACTCACCATTGGTCTGTTTCTGAGTAAAAATAAAAAAAAGCACAAAAAAAGTTCTTGCTCCAGCAATTTTGCCATTTTAAACACCATCCATGTGTGACAACAGATCAGACCATTTATATTTGTTTAGTCACAAAAAAACTAAAACAGTCTAAAAAGTTGAATGTACATTTTTAAGACGAGTGCAAAAGCAATTCACAAAACGAGTCCCTTTTCAGTGCAATTATGTAAAAGGCCTGTGGGGGGCAAATTAGAATAAAATATTTAAATGATTTAAAAAGAAAAAAGAGGGATCAATAAATGATGAACAATTGACTACCTTTGCCTGATTAATATGGAATCATGTAATCTATGAAAAGTAATTGTAATCTTATTACAAATATTAAAAAATCCCATCTAATTTCAAGTACTTGGTTTTGTAATCTGATTACTTAATCTAAATTACATGTAATCCTTTACTACCCAGCACTGGATTTTCTGCACCGTTAGAGCATTAATAAAGATGTTTTGATTATTTAAACATAAGCATCTCTGATTTAAAACTTACCAACTCTTAACGCCATTTTTTTGCTTTTGAATATTGATTCATTTCTGTGAATAACTTTAAACTGTCTGTTTCAATAAATAAATGTAAAAAACTATTTGTTGGCGCTGTCACTCGAAAATGTTCAGGAAGGTCCCTGCATGAAAGTTACTATATTACAATGCTTTAGTAAAAATTTGTGCTGCACTATTAATCGAAATAAAATTGAAATCACAATATGACTGTGCACTATACCGCAAAAGGCTGCGATTAAATTACATAAATAAATAGTCTGCACATGCTGCTCACTTTAAAGTGTAAGTGCGCTGGTCTGTCTGGTCTGTATTGTGTTTATTACACATTATGACAGGTTTTTCATTGTGGTTCTGTGAACTCATGCTTTACATTTACATTAATGCATTTGTCAGATGCTTTTATCCAAAGTGACTTACAGTGCACTTATTACAGGGACAATCCCCCCGGAGCAACCTGGAGTTAAGTGCCTTACTCAAGGACACAATGGTGGTGGTTGTGGGGATCAAACCAGCAACCTTCTGATTACCAGTTTTGCCCACTACTCCACCACCACTAACTGTGTGTGCTCCACTTGGATGTGCTGTAAGTTCGGTTCTGTTTGATCTCGTGCGCTGTGGCCATTATATTTAAAGTGATCCAGATTCACTTTAATTTCACGTTTGCATATTGCAAATACATTTGTTCACTACAAGTTCATATACAAATAAAACACCCCATTGCACCCGGTATTTGTGAACAGAGAAGATGATGTTGAAATGAGGAGCACATTATACAGATGTTGTGAACTCTGCTACAAACAGAAACTTTTAAGGTGTTCCTGCAATTTCTGCCAAAATAAAAGCTTGATTATATTATAAAATAAATGCTTGATATATTACTTTGAATACATTAATAATGATAATATTAATAAAAAATATTTTAAAATAACATTCAAGTTGATTGGGTTTCAAAAAAACTATATTAATGACGATGATGATATAGTGGGCTAATAATTTTAGGATTTACACATTTCAATATCATAACAAAATTCCTTCAAAATTAAACTGCGTAATCTTTAACAAAAAATATGAACGATAATAAAAAAAAATAAAAAAATAATTATTACAAATTTCAATTTGATGGAAAGCGAAACGTGTAAATTAAACAAAAATAGGCTACAACATATTTTTTAAGTGTCGCAGGTAAAAATCGCAATATTTTCAAAATAATCGCAATATGACTTTTTGTTCAAATCATGCAGGCCTAATAAAAATATATGTGTAACGAGGTTCTTAAGAGGCGGGAACCAGCTGAAGAGTCAACATAATACTTTAATAACAAACTGAACTCAAACATAACATAAACTGCTAAACAAACAAAGACGTGCACACACAGACAGTTACGTGCATCTCTCTCTCTCTCTCTCATCTCCGGACACCCTTATCTCTCTCCCGCTGATTAGTCAACTCAGCACCAGGCATGCCTCATCACGGCCCGGCCACGCCCCCCTCCTCGTCACAATTTGTAGGTAACATATTTTTAAAGTAATGTTTCAGGTTCAATACAAGTTAAGCTCAATCGGCAGCTTTTGTGGCATAATTTAAATACAAAGTTTGCCATTACGTTGTCATGATAACAAAGTTGCCATGTTGGTTATAACCTTACACATATAAGATTAGTGATACATTTTATCACACTAAAATCATGTTAACACATTGTGGGGATGGAGCGGTGGTCGCGTGTCTGTTTGCGGGAGAGAGGGGGTGATGTGGCTCGTCAACCTGGTTGGCATAATTTCTAACAGCTGATTCTCATTACAGTGATGGCGGAGAGAGCCCTTAAAAACAGCCAAACATGGCAGAGAAGACATAGAGAACACGAGTCAAGTGTATAGCGTTGCCGTCTGTTGATATCGAGTGTTTAATCTACAGAGATCAGACGAGACCAGGCGTGCCCGCCCGGAGAATAGTGGCAACAGTCTGGTTGCCCACTGGTCAGGCGGGCATTCCCACACCTCGGCTGTCTTCTCGAAGAGTTCGAGATCTGCTTCGGGATCCTCGCCCGGCCCCATTTTAACGAGGGTGACCGTTAAATGTTGGACATCCGGGGTGGGCTCCGGGCCACCTGCAACCCCCTCCTGTACTCGTTCCTCCGCATGGGCCTAGAGCAGGAGTTGGATGCTGGTTTTGCAGGATGCCGGCGAGGGTCTTGATCACCAGCGATCGCTCAGCACCAGTGTAACACTTCCTCAGATCCAGGTGTGGAAAGCAGGAAACGGGGAGCAGGGACAGCTTCAGGTAGGCTTTTATTTCCTTTGCGTTTGTGCACAGCATGTGCACTCTTTCTGTGCTTTAACTCCGTTCAAAAACACTCTCAAAATAAACATAAACTTCCCCGTCATCGCTGTAATGAGAAACAGCTGTTAGAAATGATGCCAGGTTGACGAGCCACACCACTCCCTCTCTCCCGCAATCAGACACATGACCACGCCCCCATCCCCACACACACATATAACGTTTAATTCTTGTGGCTACACTTTTAAATCCGTAACCGTAATTTTTGCTATTTTCTTAATACACGATGGACGAATCCAAACGATCTATGGTGTTAAAACTTAACACGACAAATGCTGTTAAATGAGCTTAAATAGTTTTTAACCCAGAATAAACAAATCTGCAGAAATACATGAGTGAGCAAACTATATCTCACAACAGGAGTGCATGGCAGATTTACACTGCACATAATTCAATATCATTCTTCTAAAAAGAAGCCATAATGTGGGATTCATGCAGTGTGTCCAAAGGAACAAAGGGAAGAAAGAAAGGACAGAAACTTCCTCCGGTTATACCCCCACCTGCTTCTATCACCGTGTCCCCTAGAGGAAGGGAACATTATGCAGGAGGACAATGCACCAAGGCAACACAGGCCTGTTGCAACAGGTTGCAGCTGCAACAAAAAGCATCTGTCTGAGCGACACGCTCTCAGTAAAGAGAGTGATCCAGTTCTGCTCTCAAATACACATTGACCCAACTGTATATACTTGCGAGTTAGTTACGCATCGGTAGATGTCTCTATTCCAATGTAAAGCGCAGTAACCTTCCACAAATACAAGTACAATTGCTACTGCCTCCCAGTAGCTTCTTTAAGTTAAGAATCTCTCAAGGGTACAATGGTGACCTCGACAACTCACCAGTTCATTAAGCACCCCTTCCAAGGCTTGAACCTTTAACCTTTGGATTACTAACCTAGATTTGTAACCACAAAACACTTCTGCATGCACTTGTACTCACAATTTAGATTTTGCATGTAGATACTAGTTTTTAGACACACCACACATTCTCTGGTAATGACTGCATTATAATACTGGAATTGAATGATTTTCATGACAATCGGATCTGTTAATGGCTCTTGAACATGCATTCTGTCGTAAATGAGAACAGAAAAAAAAATCATAATAAAATGCTGAGATTCATGCACTTCAATTCAACAGCGCCACAACATTGCTGCTGAGTCTATGTTGTGAGACATAAAGCACGAGTAGTGTAATCAGACTCTCAAATGAATGACTCTTTTGAGCCGGTTCTTTTTAGTGAATCAACAACTACATCATGACCACTGTAATCTGATTCCCAAACAAATGACTCTTTTGAGCCGGTTCTTTTTAGTGAATCAACAACTACATCATGACCAGTGTAGTCTGATTCCCAAACAAATGACTCTTATTAGCAGGCTCTTTTTAGTTGGAGCGGTGACTGGAAGAATCTGAATTAATAGACTCACTCGAAAAAAGAAGAGTGTCATATGCACTCACGGCGTTTACAGAGACTCAGTTACTGACTGGTTGTTCATAAGACAACATGAGTTGCTGTGATAAGTGAATAATCTGAAAAACAACTCTAAATGAAACGCAATTGCCAAAATACAATTCTTTTCAAGCAGTTCAACTTGCTTTCAGTATTTTACTTATCAAAATCCACTTATGCATTCAAAGTAAAAAATGATCTGGTAAGAAATCTAAATGGTTGGGGGAAAAGAAGGGATGCATGAAAAAATTCCTCAGGCTTTCATTGGATCAAAGGATCGACCTGAGCCATATCTCGAGACCAGAATAACATTGAGATATTTTATAGGCTATTTTGACTTGGGCCAGTCAGCAAACATCCAGAACACCCTAACAATCACTAAACACCACTCCGAACACCTTACCAACCACACTGCAATGCTTTGGCAACCAACCACAATATCCAAGCAATGTGGCGGCACCAGACAATCTCTTCACAACTTGCAACACCAAGTTGATAATTTAGCATCTGAAGTGGCCGAATAAAATGTACTGGAAGGCGTTTCTCTGTACATGTTAAATAATGTAACATGATCCTGGTGCTATACTGCAGCAGAACAGCTTTAATACTAAAAATACCCCTCGCAAACACACCTTCAGCTTCCAGGTTTGTTCAAACAAGTTCTTGTTGTACACTCAAGAACACACACATTCTAAGACATCGTCTCCGTCTATTTTATGGCGTAGTAACTCTTTCCTAAAGGGGGAAAAAACCTTTCAAGAAACATTTACAGTTAGCGCATCCCCTCTGGCTTTGTCTGGATTGAGAGCCGCACTGCTCGAGATCTTCAAACACTGAACATCTGGCATTATGACCTCAGAGAACAGACCGAACAGTTTACAAGACCACAAATCTATCACCGGCAATAAGGCCTGGGTGGAGATCTCGGCAATCAAACGGATGCATACGATCATTTCCCAAGTGAGAGGTTCAACATGCTGGACAACAACAAATCTGGAAGGATCCAAACTGCACACGGCATTACACGAGCAATGTCACAGAGGATGGTGCGTCTCGTCTCAACAGATAACGCACAATGTATATCACATAATATTTAGACACTTAAAGTCACTTAAAAATGTCTGAATCTTATTGCTTTACATTTCAAAGTGGCATCTGCAAGCGAAAGATTCTCAAAACTAACGACTGTTCTGAGCCATTTTTGCGTTGACGATAGATTTATCGGTCCTTCAGTAGATATAATGGCTTAACAGATGTCGTTTGAATTCACATTTCTAATCAGATTCACTCGGACTCGGACTCGGCTGTTTTGAGTCCATCTCGACCCCCCTTAGGATTCGGACATGACTTGAACTTGAGGCTAAGGCTTATAAAGGAATATATGTTCAGTACAAGTTCAGCTCAATCGACAGCATTTGTGGCATAATGTTGATGTCCACCAGGGCTGGACTGGTAATGTGGCATACTGGGCATTTTCTTGGTGGGCCGACGCACTTTGGGGGCGATCAGGGGCGGACTGGTCATCGGGAGAACCGAGCGGGGCGGTGTGTCGGTCGCGAAATGGGCCGTGATAACCTAAAATGGATCTGCTGCGTTACGCAGAACGGACCACAAAACGGCGCCGCGTTATGCAGAAAAGGACAGCGAACACCCCCCCGCTCAACAACTTTTGGGCCAGTTTCTCTTCCCAGTCCAGCCCTGATTACCACTCAAATAATTCCGACTCATCCCACCTTTTCTTTAAAAACGCAAAAATTGAGGATACAGTCGGGCACTTACAATGGAAGTCAATGGGGCAATTTTTGGAGGGTTTAAAGGCAGACGTGTGAAGCTTACAATTCTTGGTCTCGACTTGGACTCAACTAAGGTGGACTCGAACTTGACACTACGGAGAACGCATCCAAATTAGTTTCGTCTTCAGTTTCGATGCTATGGGGTCATTCCGGTTGACACGATTTTTACTAGTAAAAGATGAACATGATCCCGTATCTCTGTGATTAAATCATGTCGGGCCTAAATGAAGACACAAAAAGGACTGTTTGTTCAGAATCTAAAAGGATATTACGATATCTCTAAAACTTCTGGAGTTATAGGCACTCAAACTTTGGAAAAACAACACAACTCCCATTTTTGGACTCTCACCATTGGGATATAATGCAACAAGAGGAGCTGAAGTCGACTGATATTAATAATAGATCTACCAATCTCTGTGTAAAAATATAATCATGATGCGGACAGCTTTCTAAGGTTATTTTTTAGACATGTAGTTTTGCTCCAAAATCACATGTGAAAACAGTCATTTTGACCCTCTACATTATAATGGATGACTCAGTAAATATTCATCCATGGTATTTACATTTTTTGGTTGATCTGACACAGAATAACCCAATAGTTTTATGATTTCAATCCTACACTGTAAAAAATGTCTTTAATTTTAACGGTAAAAGACTGTAAAAATGTTACAGTAAATAAAAAGTTCATTGATAATGGGTAATTACCTTAAAATATCATATTATATATATATATATATATATTTAAAAAGACAAATATTTTTTACGATTTTTTTTTTTTTTTTAAATTACATGTAAAAAGTACGATTTTCCCGTATATTTAACGGCAAAATGTTATATTACATTAAACAAGAGAGTGCATGTGCTTTATATGGTAAATTATTGTTAAAATGACAGTAAACAATAACAATCGGGCATTCCCAGACTTCACTGCGTGACCCGTTTCATTTCATTATATTTTACGGGAATAATTATGTTTCTTATTTTTAATATCAGTGATGTCATTTGGGGTTTTCTGTTTTATATTTCATGCAGATTGATTACACAATTTCAATTTCACTGTTATTCTGATAGTGTTTGTGCCAATTACTGCAGTGATTAACACACATTATAAAGTGAAAAGACGATTTTTACAGTTTATCATTTAGTAATAAAATGACGGTAATTATCGTAAAATTAACAGGTTTTTTCTCTTTTTTCCCTTCCAGTGTAACTGATTTGTGTGAAATGTTTTGCTTGAAGTGTGCTTGTGCTGTCTTTCGATGAATGCCACTGGCTTTGATAGTTTCTTATCCAAATGCAATGTTTTACAGACATTTTTAAGTATCCTGCCCCAAACAGGCCCCAACTTCCAAGCTTCAGAAGCATCCAAGACCCAAGATGAATGAGGTGGACATCAATATTCCCTCATTTCCACCGTGTCTAGGTTTGGGCATGATTGCAACACCAATCAGATCAGAGAAAGAACCTTGGAATTCCATGGAAACATTCCGACTTACCTGCATCAGCTTCCCTTCGGCATAGCCAGCGCTGCCCCCGGCAAACACCCCTTCCAGGGTGATGGACCTGCTGCTGGGCTCCTGCTTCAGAAGAGTCACCTTGATCACGGCTCTGGTGGCGGATCGTTCGGAGTCCACTGCGGCGGCTAGTTCCAGACCGGTGTGGTCCAACGCCACCTGCAAGGCGGCCATGAGTAGCCACGGCCAGAGCCCGGCCAATCGCTGCACAGGAACCCTCATTGTCCTGGCTGCAGTGGCGGGCTCCGGCCAGACATTACGCACTGTCCAATTACAGCTCAGCAAAAAACACTCAATTCCTAACAGTCCTCTAAATGTGTCCAGAGAATTGGGCTGATGGCACGTTTATTGGCTTAATTCTTTCATCTACTGTTGTGCTTTCCGATTAAAGAATCGAATGAACAACGCAAGCCGTTAAACTGTTTATAAAGCTTATAACACTTGCTATAACACCCAAAAGCCACATTAGTATTCACGCGAGTTCATGTGGGTTGACCTGTATCAGTGACAGGTGAACATGACTGACATTTGAAATGTGATTGACAGCCAGTGATTGACAGCTGACAGATTTTTAAAGTGGGCATTGATTCAAACACAGAGTTTGAACCTTCAAACAGATCACTATTGATATTCTGGAAGTATCTCTCTCACGTTTGTGATCGATAAAGTCACGTCACAATCACTCCATTATTGCGCGTTACATTCCACGCGGCCACTTCAAAGGACTCCCGACATTCCGGAATGTAACAGGTTGTGGCAGAATTATTGTATCCATCAATGCAACAATGTTTCAGTGTTATTCCACTCAAAACAGATGATCTGCTCAGATAACACCAATCTAAATCATATTCATAACAGCTGATAATCTGCCTTTGATCTCAACGCGGTGGAAACTTTCCCCATGAGGCTCGAGATAAAAAACGAGCCGAGAAAAACATTATCCGAACAAAACTTTGCAGGAACTTTTACGAAGCGAATCGCTTGAGCGCAAACGATCGAAAACACTCGAGGAAGAGTCGTTTGCGAAGACTCGTTTCCATTTTCGTAAATGAATTAGAATTAACACACTGATGTAACTTTGCAAACCTGTTCGCTTGTTCGATTATCAGGTTTTCCCGAGTTAACATCGATAATCCACAGATCCAGGTCGAGAAATCCACTGGTTTAATAGGTAGAAATCCAAACGCGTTGTTCGAGTTTGAAATAAAGCCACTGCGCTGCTTTAAAAGTTCAAGTGAGAGTGAACGTAAGAGCGCGCGCGCGTGTGTGTGTGTGTGTGTGTGTGTGTGTGCGTGTGTGTGTGCGTCTACCTGCTGACTGACTGGCAATGGGGTGGAGCAGAACCACTATGATTCGACCTATTAAAATCCATATAAACTGCGCCCTCTAGCGGAAATCTCTGGAAGAACAGGAGAATTACACCAACATGTCAACATGAGCCTTGAGTGATGAGATTTATTTGAGTGATTCATTACTTTATCTCTTTAAATGCAACAGTTTAAAGATGTTTAAAGTAAATATTACTTTTAAAAAATGTTTATAACTACATCCACTCAAAAAAGGTATTTTTAAAGATTTATGCATTTCAATTTCATAATTTTTTTTCATTCCAAGTTAAATTGAGTAATATTGAACAAAAGTGAATAATAATAATAATAATAAAAAAAACTTACGAGTTTTATTCATTTAAATTTGTTAAAGATTCCACAATTCAATTTGCTGGAAATTTGTAATGAAATTTAAATGCATAAAATGAAAAAAAAAAATGTGCATTTGTGGCATAATGTTGATTACAATAAAACATTAATTTTGACTTGACCCTTTGTTTATTTTAAAGAAGAAAGAAAGAAAGAAAAGGAGAAATAAAGAAGAAGGGAAGAAAGAAAGAATGAAAACAAGAAAAAAAGAAAAAAGAAAGAAAGAAAAGGAGAAAGAAAACAAGAAAAAAGAAAGAAAAAGGGAAGAAGAAAGAAAGGTGAAAGAAAGGAAGAAGGGAAGAAGAAATAAAAAGAAGGAACAAAGAAAGAATGATGGAAGAAAGAATAAAGAAGAAAGAAAAGAAGAAATGAGAAACAAAAAGAAAGAAAAAAGAAAGAAAGAAGAAAGAAAGAAAGAAAGAAAGGAGAAATGAGAAAGAAAGAAAGAAAGAGAAAGAAAGAAAGAAAGAAAGAAAGAAAGAAAGAAAGAAAGAAATGAGAAAGAAGAAAGAAGGAAAGAAAGAAAGAATAAAGAAAGAAAGAGAAAGAAAGAAAGAAAGAAAGAAATGAGAAAGAAGAAAGAAGGAAAGAAAGAAAGAATAAAGAAAGAAAGAAAGAAGGAAGAAGAAAGAAAGAAAGAAAGAAAGGAGAAATGAGAAAGAAAAAAGAAAGAAAGAAAGAAAGAAAGAAAAAGAAAGAAGGAAAGAAACGAAGAAAGAATAAAGAAAGAATAAAGAAAGAAAGAAAGAAAGAGAAAGAAAGAAAACAAAAGAATAAAGAAAGAAAGAAGGAAAGAAATGAAGAAAGAATAAAGAAAGAAAGAATAAAGAAAGAACAAAGAAAGAAAGAAAGAAAGAAAAAGAAGGAAGAAAGAAAGAAGGAAGAAAGAAAGAAAAAGAAGGAAGAAAGAAACAAGAAATGAGAAAGAAAAAAGAAAGAAAGAAAGAAAGAAAAAGAAAGAATAAAGAAAGAAAGAAGGAAAGAAGAAAGAAAAGAGAAAGAAAGAAAGAAAGAAGGAAAGAAATGAGAAAGAAGAAAGAAAGAAAGAAAGAATAAAGAAAGAAAGAAAGAAGGAAGAAGAAAGAAAGAAAGAAAGAAAGGAGAAATGAGAAAGAAAGAAAGAAAGAATAAAGAAAGAAAGAAAGAAAGAAGAAAGAAAAGAGAAAGAAAGAAAGAAAGAAGGAAAGAAATGAGAAAGAAGAAAGAAAGAAAGAAAGAATAAAGAAAGAAAGAAAGAAGGAAGAAGAAAGAAAGAAAGAAAGAAAGGAGAAATGAGAAAGAAAGAAAGAAAGAATAAAGAAAGAAAGAAAGAAGGAAAGAAATGAGAAAGAAGAAAGAAAGAAAGAATAAAGAAAGAAAGAAAGAAGGAAGAAGAAAGAAAGAAAGAAAGAATAAAGAAAGAAAGAAAGAAGGAAGAAGAAAGAAAGAAAGAAAGAAAGAAAGAATAAAGAAAGAAAGAAAGAAGGAAGAAGAAAGAAAGAAAGAAAGGAGAAATGAGAAAGAAGAAAGAAAGAAAGAATAAAGAAAGAAAGAAAGAAGGAAGAAGAAAGAAAGAAAGAAAGAATAAAGAAAGAAAGAAAGAAGGAAGAAGAAAGAAAGAAAGAAAGAAAGGAGAAATGAGAAAGAAAGAAAGAAAGAATAAAGAAAGAAAGAAAGAAGGAAAGAAATGAGAAAGAAGAAAGAAAGAAAGAATAAAGAAAGAAAGAAAGAAGGAAGAAGAAAGAAAGAAAGAAAGGAGAAATGAGAAAGAAGAAAGAAAGAAAGAATAAAGAAAGAAAGAAATGAGAAAGAAGAAAGAAAGAAAGAAAGAATAAAGAAAGAAAGAAAGAAGGAAGAAGAAAGAAAGAAAGAAAGAAAGGAGAAATGAGAAAGAAAGAAAGAAAGAATAAAGAAAGAAAGAAAGAAGGAAAGAAATGAGAAAGAAGAAAGAAAGAAAGAATAAAGAAAGAAAGAAAGAAGGAAGAAGAAAGAAAGAAAGAAAGAATAAAGAAAGAAAGAAAGAAGGAAGAAGAAAGAAAGAAAGAAAGAAAGAAAGAATAAAGAAAGAAAGAAAGAAGGAAGAAGAAAGAAAGAAAGAAACAAGAAATGAGAAAGAAAAAAGAAAGAAAGAAAGAAAGAAAAAGAAAGAATAAAGAAAGAAAGAAGGAAAGAAGAAAGAAAAGAGAAAGAAAGAAAGAAAGAAGGAAAGAAATGAGAAAGAAGAAAGAAAGAAAGAAAGAATAAAGAAAGAAAGAAAGAAGGAAGAAGAAAGAAAGAAAGAAAGAAAGGAGAAATGAGAAAGAAAGAAAGAAAGAATAAAGAAAGAAAGAAAGAAAGAAGAAAGAAAAGAGAAAGAAAGAAAGAAAGAAGGAAAGAAATGAGAAAGAAGAAAGAAAGAAAGAAAGAATAAAGAAAGAAAGAAAGAAGGAAGAAGAAAGAAAGAAAGAAAGAAAGGAGAAATGAGAAAGAAAGAAAGAAAGAATAAAGAAAGAAAGAAAGAAGGAAAGAAATGAGAAAGAAGAAAGAAAGAAAGAATAAAGAAAGAAAGAAAGAAGGAAGAAGAAAGAAAGAAAGAAAGAATAAAGAAAGAAAGAAAGAAGGAAGAAGAAAGAAAGAAAGAAAGAAAGAAAGAATAAAGAAAGAAAGAAAGAAGGAAGAAGAAAGAAAGAAAGAAAGGAGAAATGAGAAAGAAGAAAGAAAGAAAGAATAAAGAAAGAAAGAAAGAAAGAAAGAAAGAAAGGAGAAATGAGAAAGAAAAAAGAAAGAAAGAAGAAAGAAAGAATAAAGAAAGAATAAAGAAAGAAAGAAAGAAAGAGAAAGAAAGAAAGAAAGGAGAAATGAGAAAGAAAAAAGAAAGAAGGAAGAAAGAAAGAAAGAAAGAAAGAGAAAGAAAGAAAATGAAAGAATAAAAAAGAAAGAAAGGAAAGAAATGAGAAAGAAAACGAAAGAATAAAGAAAGAAAGAAAGAAGAAAGAAGAAAGAAAGAAATAAAGAGAAAGAAAGAAAGAAAGAAAGAAAGAAAGAAAGAAAGGAGAAATAAGAAAGAAGAAAGAAAGAAATAAAGAGAAAGAAAGAAAGAAAGAAAGAGAAAGAAAGAAAGGAGAAATGAGAAAGAAGAAAGAAAGAAAGAAAGAAGGAAAGAAATGAGAAAGAAATGAAGAAAGAATAAAGAAAGAAAGAAAGAAAGAAGAAAGAAAGAAAAAGAAAGAAAGAAAGGAGAAATGAGAAAGAAGAAAGAAAGAAAGAAAGAAAGAAAGAATAAAGAAAGAAAGAATAAAGAAAGAAAGAAGGAAGAAGAAAGAAAGGAGAAATGAGAAAGAAGAAAGAAAGAAAGAAAGAAAGGAGAAAGGAGAAAGAAATGAAGAAAGAATAAAGAAAGAAAGAATAAAGAAAGAATAAAGAAAGAATAAAGAAAGAAAGAATAAAGAAAGAATAAAGAAAGAAAGAAAGAAAGAAAGGAGAAATGAGAAAGAATAAAGAAAGAAAGAAAGAAAGAAAGGAGAAAGGAGAAAGCAGCATATATCTTTCAAATACTGTTTCAACTGTAGAGGCACAAAACATCAAAACAACACATGAACATGATTTAGATGATACAATCTTTGTCATGATGATTTAAGACTTCACAGCTGAAATAATACACGAGTTTTAATGTAAATGCTTTTATCAAATTATAAGATTCACATCTCTGCCTTTAAACCCTCCAAAAATTGCCCCATTGACTTCCATTATAAGATGGCAAATGTTTTGTGTTGTTCAACATTATGCCACAACTGCTGTTTGTCTGTGTTCTGTGCACCGCTTGAAGTCTGCGTGCACGTGTGTCAATGTCTTCTGTCAGAGATGTGAAGTAATGCTGTCTTACACAGCAAGCATTCAAGTGTCTCAGCGGGAGGCTTCTGTATGTCATGTAAAATCCAAGACGTGTTCTAATAAGATGTTTATTTCAGTACCATGTACAGTTTATCATATTTATAATAAAAGTTACTGAACCTGCTAAAATGTTCAAATGTTCAAATACTCACTTCAATCAATATTATGTCATAAACTCAAGGGGCAGGGGCAGAAGGGTGGCACAGGGTGGCAGCTGCCATCCTACAAATGAGCTTTGCCACTCCAACTCGGACCCTGCACGCGTCCTGGAGACGGTGTGCAGCGGCTTAACCCGTCCGTGTCGCGCGTGCTCCATAACAACGTTCTGCCAGGACGTCCGAGTCTGACGCACCCCGGCAGACAAAATAATCAAAATGATTCTATTACAGTGTTTCGCAAATGACTTTTTAAAAGTAATCCACTACAAATAACGAATTGTTTCTTTAAAATTGTAATCTGATTACATTACTGATTAATACTTTAGATTTAAGTTACTTTTTCTGCTCAACAAATTCTAAATAACGTCTTTATTTCTTTCTTGTTCACAATGACTCGTGTATTCTACATAAATATCAGAAATATGCATAAACGTTATGTTAAACTCACTGAATGTCAGTAACTGTAATCTGATTACATTTCAAATGTAATGCATTAATAATGCACACCATTATCAGCAGTTTCACTTGCTTTGCATTTATTCAAATTCAGCTCAACACAAATCTCAGTTC
The DNA here is from genome assembly GCA_032164185.1 of Moxostoma hubbsi. Lineage (NCBI taxonomy): Eukaryota > Metazoa > Chordata > Actinopteri > Cypriniformes > Catostomidae > Moxostoma > Moxostoma hubbsi. Next base: position 21,650,982 of record JAVLUX010000215.1, on the reverse strand, counting down.
ATTTCAGTGTTATTCAAATCTGACTTCTGCTCTTGGTAACAACGTCTAATATGTGTGTTGCCAATAAACTGATGCTTATATAGAAATATATTTGACATTTAAGATCATTCAAAATAATAGATATCATCTTCAGAGTCGACATTCAGAGCAAACTGACACACTTGCATGGATGCGCAGTGAGTAGCTCAGATAAATCAATGTCAATGACTATAAAAACTATGGAAAGATTTATGTGGATTTATTTCTGCACTTAAATCAAACAAGAGCTAAAATGTCTTAAATATTGCTTACACGTCCATTCAATATTTGTTGAGGTCTCTAATTCATATTATAATGCTTGTCATGAGCTGAGGAATCTTGCCTGTCACCTGTGGATCATAATCATAAAATCACACAAAAATAAATGTGAGTTGAAAATAAATGTGTGGGTGAAAGTTTTCTGAACATGAATCTTCCTACCTAACGAGCTGCAGTGACTAATGTCCATGAGTCGTGCCCTGCTGTTTGATTCGGATGTTTTCATTGGTCAATCTCTGATGTTGAGCGGCAGAATCTGAGGCCTAATTTACAGAACATTTCATTCAGTCCATTAGGCACCAGAACATATGAGTGAAGGAATCTCACAAAGCCTGTAGAGAACATGTCATGTGTCACCCCAAAAATACAAGAAAAATGAGAAATTATATTTTGCATAAAGACAACGAGGCCTATTTCAGGACCTTTAGTATTTATTGGCATTTCCATTATGCATCAGTACCAGGGCTGGATTGGTAATCTGGCATACCGGACATTTTCCCGGTGGGCCGACGCACTTTGGGGCCGATCAGGGATGGACTGGCCATTGGGAGAACCGGGAGGGCTGGTGGGCCGGCTGCGAAACGGGACCGAATGGGCCATGATACGCTGAGATGAGCCGCTGCGTTATGCAGAACGGACCACAAAACTTTTGGGCCAGTTGCCATGTACAATCCCAGTCCAGCCTTGATCAGCACATTTCACTTGTGGGTTCTTCTATTTTTATTGTAAGCCTCATTATTCTCAATGGTGATTCTCATTACTGTAATGGTCGTTAATAAGTGAAATGTGACCCGGACAGACTTTGTGAGATTGACCTGTAAACTGTATAACATCCTGTCCAACTTCTGATTTCTACTGTACTTTCACTTAAGCTGGGTGACATCTTTAGCAACACAAACAGACTGAAACACAGACAGCATCTGCTATTAAACATCAGAGTCTTTGTAACCTTTTTTGAGGACTCCAAAGATGCTGACTCTTCTTGAGAACGGCTGACTCCATGCTTTCCAATTTGATGCTCCTCTGACTCTAGTTTGAAGTAAGTGCCCACACTGCCAGAGGGATTCATGCCCGACACAGAGCCGGATGTCACAGTATTGGGTGTGGAGCTCTGAAGACTGGCAGGTTCAGGTTTAGAAGCAGCTGGCGAGGTGTGGAGAGTCGATGGAGAGGGCTCGGATGAGGCGGGCATGTGCTGGGCTTTCACAGGGGTGCCCACTTTCACGATGTGGACGTTCGGTAAGCTCTGGAACTCATCCACCATCTGAAACACTCTGTCGAGGTTCACGTCACTCCTCTTAGACTCGAGCGTGTTGTTTGCCCCCCATTCGGGGGTTTGGATGCTGTTGTGCGGATAGCTCATTGAATAGTTCTGAAAATGATAAAGACAATCTTTAAAGGTGAATATGAGACGAAATACGAGACAAAACAAAGAAAAATCTTTGGAAATATAATTTCCAATCAAGCTGTATTTTGCTCAATTTTGCAAAAAGCGTGAAAATATGGTTTAATTCTGTGCAATTAGAAAACATCAAATGTTTATTACAAAAACATAAAAATGTCATTTCCAGCACAGAGTTCAGTTAACACTTTCATTGGTATCACAGGTCAATTGGACCCTTTTGAATCTTTAATTTTTTGGGGATTTTCTCCCTTTTTTCTCGCAATTTGGCCAATTCCCAATATGCTTTTTAAGTCCTTGTGGTGGCGTCGTGACTCACCTCAATCCGGGTGGTGGAGGACGAATCCCAACTGCCTCCACTTCTGAGACCGTCAATCCACGCATTTTATAACTTGGTTTGTTGAGCGCGTTCCCACAGAGACGTAGCGCGTGTGGAGACTTCACGCTATTCATCCGTGCACAATTCACCACACGCCCCACCGAGAACGAGAATCACACTATAGCGACCACGAGGAGGTTACCCCACGTGACTCTACCCTCCCTAGCAACCGGCCCAATTTGGTTGCTTAGGAGACCCGACTGGAGTCACTCAGCACACCCTGGGATTAGCGAACTAGCGAACTCCAGGCCCGACCCTTTTGAATTTTTAATACGGATTTCCATCAACTTTTTCGTCCTGAAGCTTCATGACATCATCCACAGAGTTCATTTGAACCTGGCAATGTCATTTGACATTTTTTTTATGTATTTATAATCAAAGATACAAAAAAAGTACCTACTTTGTACCTCAGGGTCAAATCGACAATTTTTTATCTTCAATTTGAAAAGCTTGCAATAAAGGCTCCGTTTGCTCTATCTCTCTAATGTTGATCTTAAATCGTTCCTCTAGGTGGCAGCACTAGAAAAAAATGTTTTTTTCCTCTATCACCTTCTGTCACAATCTACACATCTAAAATACAGGGGGCGCCCCAACGTGATTTATGACTCCACCCATAGACATCCAGTCTGTTTTGTGAAGCCTCACTGTAAAGTGGTAGAAAAGTTCAAAATGTTACATTTATGCATTTTACATGGATGCATTTGGCAGACGGTTTTATCCAAAGCGACTTACAGTGCACTTATTACAGGGACAATCCCCCCGGAGCAACCTGGAGTTAAGTGTCTTACTCAAGGACACAGTGGTGGTGGCTGTGGGGATCAAACCAGCAACCTCCTGATTACCAGTTATGTGCTTTAGCCCACTACACCACCACCACTCTCAATATAACAAAATGTTATTATAAGTACACTCATACACATTATTTCATGGACACACAACACATAAATACATATAGACTGACACTCACAAGACTCATAGACAATAGACACAAGAAAAATATATTACATATAGGATAAAAAACTAAAAAAGTCTCATTCCTGCTCCGTTCACTGCTTCTGTAAGCCCCAAATAGCCTCAAACTCTATATCAACTCTGCCTTTCAGATCTGTATATTCTGACAGAAGGTGATAAAGAAAAAAATAAACCTTTTTGTTTTTCTAGTGCTGCCACCTAGAGGAACGATTTAAGACCAAAAGTAGAGAGATGGAGCAAACAGAGCCTTTATTACAAGCTTTTGCTCAATTTCACCCTGAGGTACAACTAGGTCCTTGGACCATGGAAGGGTTAAACACCCTTAAACACAACACAGAATTTGAGATGTGCTGGAAATGACACTGTGGTGGGAATTAAAAATGACATAAATCTCCTGTGATGCACGTACACACACACTGTTGGACATTGTTAGTAGACAAATGAAATAAAAGAGTGAGAGTGCGACATTTTATTTAACAAGACTTTACTTTGTAGTCAACAAAGAAGAAGCTGAAGAAGCGCTCCTATCTTTACTGTCACAAATATGTACAATAGCCCATTATTGGTCAACATAAGAACGTTCAAATGATGCTGTTAACAGCTCTCACCGGGTAATAACCATAATGAGAGTATGAAAGCGATGCTTGATCACCGCCTGCTCTGTTTGCTTCCACATAGCCAGGAGTACAACACTGACAAACTACTGAAAGCAAGAAAATCAAACAAACACTGAACAATAGTTACATACACAGAAACATGACAGTCAAAACCTTACCATTGATCTGTGAAAATAGTGCAAGGTGAGTGTTTACCTGGCAAGTAAAATGCAGGGGTATAGGTTGAGGTATGTGGTATATATTTGGGCTCCTGTGGACGAAACACAGCAGAGTTGCTGGGCTGAATCCCGTGCAGAGTGTCGGGCTGATATCGGCGGATAACAGAAACCGGGATGCCCTTTTCAGCATAGAAGGGGGGCACGTCACTGTGACGAAAGTTCCAGGAACGGGATGGGATCGGGGTTCGGTCATATCCCTTTTTCACCTGATGGGATTCTGTACCGTGGTATTGATATGGGTGTGCAGAACCTGAGAAGAAAGCATGAAGGACACTTCGAGAAATGTAACATTTGTATTCTGTGTTCACTGCAGATCATAAGACGAAATTAAATATGAACTCATAACATGTCTTTACAAACAGGTTACTGTATGTACATTTTAAGGGCGGCTCCTTTTTTTGTCTGGATCTATTAAAGGGATAGTTCACTCAAAAATGACAATTCTTCACTCACTCTCATCCCATCCCAGATGTGTGACTTTCTTCCTTCTTTACAACACAAAGATTTTTAGAAGAATATTTCAGCTCAGTCGGTCCTTTCAATGCAAGTGAATGGTGACCAGAAATCGTAAGGTCCAAAAAGCACATAAAGGCAGTATAAAAGTAACCCACACAACTCCAGTGGTTTAATCCATGTCTTCAGAAGTGATATGATAGGTGTGGGTGAGAAACAGATCAGAATTTAAGCCCTTATTTACTATAAATCTCCACATTCACATATCATAGTCATACATATCTGAGATGGCATGAGGGGGAGTAAATGAGGAGAGAATTTTTTGGGTGAACTGTCCCTTTAATTTAAAATACAGTAAAAATGTAATCTGTGCAAAACGATTACATTACTGCACCTCTTTTAAGAGATTCAAGTAATTTTTGATATTTCTTCTGCGGCTTAAAGTAAAAAATGTCATGTGGTGTAACCATCCAGATGGGGAATAAAGCCTAAATTCATGGGGTAACCTCCTCATGATCGCTATAATGTGGTTCTCGCTCTCGGTGGGGCGTGTGGTGTGTGAGTTGTGTGTGGATGCCGCGGAGAATAGTGTGAAGTCTCCACACACGCTATGTCTCCGTAGTAACACACTCAACAAGTCACATGATAAGATGTGCGGATTGACGGTCTCAGGCGAGGAGGCAACTGAGATTCGTCCTCCGCCACCCGGATTGAGGCCAGTCACTACACCACCATGATTGGGCGTTACAATCAATTAAACAATTTTGTTTTAAAAAATGTATTACATTAATTAAAGTAATTTGGTGTAACCAGCATGTGGTTTGCAAACATAAATAATGAAATAAAATAAATAGAGAGACAGACAGACAGATAGACAGATAGACAGATAGAGATAGACAGATACAGACAGACAGATAGATAGATAGACAGACAGATAGACAGATACAGACAGACAGATAGACAGATAGATAGATAGACAGATAGACAGACAGACAGACAGACAGACAGACAGACAGATAGATAGATAGATAGATAGATAGATAGATAGATAGATAGATAGATAGATAGATAGATAGATAGATAGATAGATAGATAGATAGATAGATAGATAGATGGATAGATAGATAGATAGACAGATAGACATAGATAGATAGATAGACAGACAGATGGATAGATGGATAGATAGATAGATAGATAGACAGATACAGACAGACAGACAGACAGACAGACAGACAGATAGATAGATAGATAGATAGATAGATAGACAGACAGACAGACAGACAGACAGACAGACAGACAGACAGACAGACAGACAGATAGATAGATAGATAGATAGATAGATAGATAGATAGATAGATAGATAGATAGATAGACAGACAGACAGACAGACAGACAGACAGACAGACAGATATATAGACAGACAGACAGATATAGACAGACAGAGAGATAGATAGATACAGACAGATAGATAGAGATAGACAGATACAGACAGACAGATATAGATACAGACAGATAGATACAGACAGACAGGCAGATATAGATAGATAGATGACAGACAGATAGATACAGACAGACAGATAGATAGATACAGACAGACAGGCAGATATAGACAGAAAGAGACAGACAGATAGAGACAGACAGACAGATAGATAGATACAGACAGACAGGCAGATATAGACAGAAAGAGACAGACAGACAGAGACAGACAGACAGATAGATAGATAGATAGATACAGACAGACAGGCAGATATAGACAGACAGAGACAGACAGACACAGATAGACAGACAGACAGACAAATAGAGACAGATAGACAGATAGAGACAGACAGACAGACAGATAGAGACAGACAGATTTTTTTAATACCTTGTACTTGATGGTTACACCACATTACATTTTTAAGTCATTAATTTTTTTTTTTTTAGAAAATGCTTTAAATGTTTTTCAAATATTTATGAAACCAAATTGGGCATAAAGATTACATTTTTACAATCTTCACACGTGTGTTTTAGACTACATTTAAAATATATATATTAACCTATTTTTAAAGATTTACGCATTTAAATTTCATAACAAAATTCCATCAAACTGAACTGTGAAATGTAATTTACATGTATTATTTTATTTTATTAAAGATAAATCAATTCAGTTTGATGGAGTTTTGTTATGAAACTGAAACGAGTAAATATTAATTAAATAAATAAATAACGAGTGCAGATTTATTTGAGCAGTTTCGAATAGTTTTCCTCAGACAACATTATTTGTAAATGACCCTTAAACAGATTAGAAGTGTTTGCTCAGACAAGCATCCTATTACAATGCTCATATGGTAGATAAACAAACCCCTAAAACTACGTATTAAACTTCAGTGAGGGAACTTTGAACTGGCCTCTTTTCTCGTGGTGCTCAGATTGTGGACTGACTCGGGGCGGTGCACGACAGGTCACCTTCTCTCCGGCCTGGATCTTGGCCTTGTTACTGATGGTCAGCCTCTTTAGATTTACCAGAAGTTCTGGTCGCCCCAGTTTGAAGTTGGGGTTGTGAAAGTGATGCAGGCTGGGGTGCTTGTCTTTGGAGAGTCCGTCGAACACCTTGCGGAAGCCGTACAGGTTGAGCTGTCGGATGAAACTGGTGAAGTTGTTGGTCTTGAACACGTCAGCTTCTTGTTTGACTGGCGACAGCAGTTCGGTCTCAAAGCGCTGCTGGTCGATGATCACTCCGTCCCCACTCTGGTTCCAGACAACGGACCTGTTTTTGGGATCGTTTGCCAAACGCCATAGTTTAGCAGGGAAGTTATTGTGGTTTATGGGGACGCTGAGAAGTGACTGGTCATACTCCATATCTACAAAAATCTCTTATTTTATGACCTGAAGGCATAGATGAACAAAACAAGAAAACATGTTGAATAAGTAAACAAGGCTTATTCAACAGCAAACAGTCCATGTAAACAGCAGGCAACACGTTTTGAACACTTTTTAAAGGGATAGTTCACCTGAAAATGAAATTTCTCTTATTATTTTCTTATGTGAATGGTGACCATAACTTTGACCCTCCAAAAAGCACATAAAGGCAGCATACTAGTAATCCAGTCGACTCCAGTGGTTTAATCCATGTCTTCAGAAGCCATCTAAACGATTTTGGGTGAGAACAGACCAAAATATAAACTTGCCATTGCGGTCTCTAGTCACGATCATGATTTCAAGCTCGACTACACATCCTAGTGCTTGACACATCCACAGAGCGCTAGATGCCGCTAGGATGTGTAATCGAGCTTGAAATCATGATCGCCAAGAAGACTGTTGATGTCAAGATTCATAGTTTAGAGCAATATTTTGGTCTATTCTCACCCACACCTATCATATCGCTTCTGAAGACATGGATTAAACCACTGGAGTCGTATGGATTACTTTTATACTGCCTTTATGTGCTTTATGAGCTTCTTGATAAAGGTTCCAAGTTCTGGTCACCATTCACCTCCATTGTATGGACCTGCTGAGCTGAGATATTCTTCTCATTTTCATTTTTTGGGTGAACTGTTCCTTTAATACTTGGATAGTTGGCATCCGAGTCAATCTAAAACGATTTTTAAACATCATTTCTTTTAACCTTACTAATTATAGTTAGGCTATTATAATATATAATACCAATAATTACAGCTAATTAACTTTAACAAGTTGCCAAATTGCTTTTATGACCAAATTATAAAATTCCCAAATTATATCATACTATTTAGTGATTTACTAAGTTATTAATAAGTGCTACCAGACACCGTATGTCATCAAATTACAGTTAATTAACCAATAATAATAATAACCGATAATTGTTTGATGACTTATGACTAATTGTTTATGTTCAATTTGGATAAAGTATCTGCTAATTTAAGGAATCTAATTATTCAACAGAGAACTAGCACTTATGTGATCATAATGGAACAAACTGCAAGTAAATCTATGAGGAGTTATTAGTAAAATCAATTAATTAATGAGTGTATGTCTCTTTATATTTACCGTGTTCTCTCAGAACCGTTACTGGAACCGTTATGCGCGTTCACACGCAGAACACTTTTAAATCGTATCAGAACGCTGCTCACGCGACCTGCGCTCAGCTGTGAAAACTGAGCCAAAGTCTCTCTAGCAAGTCAGTCCACTGTCGACTGTCGGTCATTTTTGGAACGCTTTCGGGGGGTTATTTCCAATCATGACAGTGCAGCTCCTATCCATATGAATGGAGAAAGACCAAAATCTCCTAAATGAGTGATCAAGATTATGATCAAAGAACATATTTCAAATAAGCAACACAATTCTGAAACACTTTAGAATCATAAATTGTGCTTCTTTATGTCAGATTACGCTAAAAACACAATTTTATCGGCTTTTATTACTAATGCGCATGCACGTTGTTGAGTTGATTGACAGGCGGCATCTGTATCTAAAAGGTGATTGGCTCTTATATCAATAAGGCGGGACATTCTTTCTACATCCGTTGACCGTTGGGCATTTGAATAAAAGTGGCGCTTCTCTGCTAAATAATCTCTGACAGCGACCTCGAGCGGTTTAGGGAAGAAAAACAAAAACAACAAAAAACGATATATATATATATATATATATATATATATATATATATATATATATATATATATGATTAAATGAAAGGAATTTACTTTTTTTTTTTAAACTGTTACTGTTTACTGTTTTTATTCATTCCATTATGTCCATACTTCTGTTCTTTAATTCTGTGTTCATTATTCCTGACGTGTTCTTATTGGAATTTAGACTCGCTTTAGCAATAAAGTTCTATTGGTTACAGACACGTTGTCGCTTAGAACCAACACGGATTTCATTTATTAAAAATAACGGACGCATATGAATTTATTTTACATTTAACCGCTATTCTAAATTAACTTCCGCAAGAGGCAGATTATTTATGTATTCGTGAGATTCAAATACATATAGTTATCATAGAAAAATACCTCCGACATGCATACGATTAGCTTATTATTTCATATTAACTCTTGTGCGTCAATTTAAAAAAGTTACTCAGAGGTCCTTAAAGGACAATATTGTTCTCGTCAAAAAAAATGCCATAATAATATTATAGATTAATACTATTTTCCACTTTCAATTATTAATTTAACCAACATCGGTCCTGAACATATCTACCAAATATTCATTTATTTTCAGGATTTTAACCCTTTTAATGCCAGTTTGTTTGCATAATGCCACTGTTGTTTTCTCTCTCTCTCTCTCTCTCTCTCTCAATTCAATTCAATTCAAATCAATTGAGCTTTATTGGTATGACAAATTGTACATTGTATTGTCAAAGCATTTATATGAGCATGAAAAATCAAATAAAAATAAAAAAATGAACAAAAAAAATCTCTCTCTCTCTCTCTCTCTCACACACACACACACACACACATACAAATTTAGCTGCATTGTTTATTCAATTGGCCTGCAATGCTCTAAAATACAACAAACAGAATGTAGGAAAAAAGCATGTTTTTGCTCCATAGTCTAAACGCGAGAATAATAATAATAATATTATTAATGATATCATATAACTCGTGATTTTATGTATTAATGGCACAGTGATCAAATATTGCAAAATTTATGCTGTTGGCATTAACACAGCCGAAATGATCGAAAAAGACACAAATGTCCCGAAGGTCGCACAAGGCTTCAGATTAATTCAACTTTAAGCTTTTACCAGCGCGTGTGACGTCATAAACCGGCGCCGGATCCGCGGCTTATGTGGCTCGCTAGTGCTAACAGCTCGTTCACAACAATCCTCTTTGCGGCATTTATACAGTTTGTTTTCGTGTAATTTTATTTAAGCCTGCTTCGTCAAAGTAACAGAAATGTCTTTAGAAACTGTTCCGAAGGATCTGCGTCATTTAAGAGCGTGTCTGCTGTGCTCTCTGGTCAAGGTAAACAGATGGATTAATCACACTTAAAATCACATGTTATTTAAAATATGATCTAGATACAAATAAACGCTTATTCTTTGCATAACTGGGCTGTACTACGAGACAAGAGGTTTACCCTATCAAAAAAAAGTACCATGGTAATGATTGTTTGGACATGTACAGTGTAAATAACATGGTAAATGAATATGGTACTTATACCGTGCTATATGTCAAAGTACTGTGACATTACCTTCTGATAACATCACTGTACCTTTTCAGACACATTACTTGGTGCCAGCTAAGCTAAATGAGCATAAGCATATATGGTTTAATCAATTAAAACAAACATTTGTCTTTCAAAGCATCATTCTTTATTATGTTGCCAGATACAACCAAATGTATCATCACAATAATCCAGTTTTAACCCTTGTGCGACATGTTAATGCCAACGGTATACATTTTTGCCAAAGGTGTGTATTTTGGGGGAATTGTGATATTTCAACATATAATGCTTCTATAATACACTGTGTACCTAAAATAGTCACACTCGTGAACTTCAGGACAAAAATGTCCCAATTGAAACCCATTAAAACTGCAATATTTGATCCCTGTGACATTAAAGCAAAAAATCATGAGTTATATGATATTATACTTTCATTCTGGAGTCCTGACTTCAACATTTACATGTTTAATATATTATAGCAGATGGTGCAATTTTTGTTTATCCTGTGGAGCAAATACAAGCTTTTCCCCTATTTTCTGTACTGAATAAATGATGCAGCTAAAGGTGTGTGTGTGTGTGTGTGTGTGTGTGTGTGTGTTTTGTATGTATTGAGAAATGTGTGTGTCTGTGTGTAAAAAACCCACAGTGGCATTATATAAACATACTGGCATTTTAAGGATTAAATCCTGAAAATGAAAGTTTGTTATGATCAGGACTGATGTTGGTTGAAAGAAATTAACTAATTGAATGTGTAAAATAATAATATATAATATTATTATTATTATTATTATTACATTTTTGTCCTCCAAGGACCTCTGAGTGAACTTTTTATTGACACACAATAATTAACTGATCATAATTCTTGCGTATTAACCATAGATTTACGGTGTTATTTGTAGACAGACCTTTGTGTTACTATAGTAAAACAATGCTTAGAAATGAATGTTACATTGACAACTTCTTTAATTGTCTTTTTCAGACTATTGATCAGTTTGAGTATGATGGATGCGACAACTGCGAGTCATATCTGCAGATGAAGGGCAACCGAGAGATGGTGTATGAATGTACAAGCTCTTCATTTGATGGGTGTGTAAAGATATTTGTTTTTACACCCCATAAGGACAGTTCTCCCATAATTTACTCAGCCTCATGTTGTTCTAAACTAGAGGTAGACCGATAGTTGCTTTTAGGAACTATCGGTTATCGGCAAAAGTCTGTCAATAGTTGCCGATAGTTTTTAAAATAATTTAGTCATTTCAAAATAAGAGTCCCCGGTGTGTTTCAGGCTTGTTTATACTTAAAAGTCCCGCATTATGGACAAAAGTTTCATTTTTCTGCTTATTTGTAGATTTTGGTTGAACAAAAATCTGCACCATGGATTTTATTCATTTTGGACTCTTTGTCCTTCAGTAGATCAATTGTAAAAACTATCGGCTGATTAATCTGTTATCGGCCTTTCCCACAACCTTAGTTATCGGTATCGGCAAAATCTACTATGGGTCGACCTCCATTCTGAACTATACATAAATATAGTAAGATTGAACTATTCCTATAAAGAACACACACATATATTGGATATTATTTGAGCTAATCCGTGGTGTTTTTATCTTAGTGTTATTGCTATGATGAGCCCAGAAGACAGCTGGGTGGCAAAATGGCAAAGAGTTGGTGAGTATTCAAGAGCACTTTAATCATGAGATGGTCATAGTATGTCACGGATTTCCGTCAGGTGTTGTTGCTGTGCTTACCTGATTCTTTGCTCTGTTTCTCAGGCAACTTCAAGCCAGGTGTCTATGCAGTAACGGTAACGGGCCGGTTACCTCCAGGTCAGTGCTGGATTGTGATCTTACACTCAGTGCCACAGAGTTGGTCTTAAGAAAGCACTTAAATTAAGAAAACCCCCAGTGACAAAACCCCTTACATTTACAATTAAGGGTTTACTTAAAGGATTATTCCTGGTCCAATATAAGTCAAGTCAACAGCATTTATGGCATAATATTGATCACCACAGTGACCACGTTGGACTACGTTGCTGTGGAGCTGCTTACTGACTGATCCGCATGTTTACAGGAGAAAAGAGCATGTACAGTGCGTGGAAACGGGAACACTGCTTTCTCACAATAACGCACTTCCTGGTGTCCATGTAAACATTCAGTGAGACACTTACAATGGAAGTGAATGAAGGTCAATCCATAAACGTTAAAATACTCACTGTTTCAAAAGTGTAGCCACAAGATATAAACAATATGTGTGTTAAAATGAGTTTACTGTGACATCACTAACCTTTTCTGTGTGAAGTTACAGTCAATTTTACAACTTCGTTGCCATGACGATATAATGTCAACAAATCCTAAAATGACTGTAAAAGCAATGATTCAAACACGTTTACAGCTCAAATAATACACAAGTTTTAATTTTGTATTAAATGAATATAAGTGCTTTTATAAAATTATTATAATTATAAAATTGACCCCATTGTAAGTGTCTTACTGTAACCTCGGTTTTAGTTTGTTTTAAACTCTTTGAGCTCGAATGGGCCTGTGAGAATAAAGATCCAAATATTTACAATGCATGCAGGCATTATGACCAAAACTGAACAAGTGCTTTGAAATTTACAGACAAATCAGAAGTGCTCATTTTGATCATTTATCCCCCCAAAAAATTGCACTGTACATATTATTGTAATCAAACTCATCAAATAGTCATGTGTCATATGTTGTTGGAAAGCCCTCTAAGAGTAAAATACAACCTGTATATTTGTTTTACTCACAGACAAAAATATAGCGAGTAACAGCTAAATATATGTCTTTGACAATTTTCTTGGTGTTGCTTATATTCCGCATTTTCGTTTGTAACTTCAAGAAAAATTAATGGAACATAAAACTTCACATATCATTATTTATTTTCAAACGAGTCCACACACAAGATAATAAGATGTATAGATCATTAGATAATCCACATGAAGCACAATGTTACATATGACCACCAGGAGATGGCGCCAAATACATGACACAGACTCAATGATGACTCAAATGACACAGAATGAAACTGAATGAGATGATTATCTTTCAAAGGAGTCCACACACAAGATAATCAGATGTATAGATCATTAGATAATCCACATGAAGCACAATGTTACATATGACCACCAGGAGATGGCGCCAAATACATGACACAGACTCAATGATGACTCAAATGACACAGAATGAAACTCATTCTGTGAAATCTCATGACTAAAATCATGTCTGCATGCTATGCAAACCTTTAGTCATTGTTGTGTTTGCATGTGTAATTAGTTCTTATGTACAATTATTATCTGTTATTTGTTTGGAGATGTTTTTGGACACTATGATCAATTATATTTGTAATGTTGTAACTTTTGATCGCTTTGTCGTATCAACACAAAAATGTTCTCAGATTCAGTTGACATGATTGGGAACAAAAGCAGTTTTTGGAGATATATAATTTCAAATTAGAAAATTAAGAAGTTAATTTTTGGCTCAATTTTGTTTTTTTAACATTTATTTTTGAGGTATAAGGCTTTAATTTGGGGTATACCACTGAAACAGGTAATATTTAAAAACAATATTTAAAAGCTTAAAGGGTAAAAGAAAAGGAAGGGCAAGTCACATTTGTTTTTTTTTGGGGGGGGGGCACCAATCAACAAATGCTGTTGATTAAGCTTAACTTGTGTTGAACCTGGAATATTCCTTTTAAATTCAGGGGTTTCTTGCAACTGGCAGAATTCAAACTGGATAAATAACGCTTGACTAAGATGAAGTCCTATCTATTTTTTCCTGTTTCTTATCAGGTGTCGTGCGAGAGCTGAAAAGCAGAGGTGTCATCTACCGGTCCAGAGACACAGCTGTTAAAACATGAGCGCAGTGTATGGTCACATGTTTGCAGTCATTAGCCTTCTTTGTGATTCCTGTTCTGTTATTGCATTTGTTTATATTTTTCAATTCTTGCATTATGACTTGGTGGTGGATATTTGTAATTGGCATTTGATGGAGAAATCCTTGTTTTGATTGTTCCATGCAACAGTGTTTAAATGTGAATAAATGGTTTATAATCAATTCATCATTTTGTGTTCCGCAATCACGTTTCAGATCATTTTTAAAGTCACCACGAGAGGGCGCCATCACACTTCATAGAAACACAATTAAGTTTCATTTAGCTGAAAACGGTAGGCTTGTATTCACCATTATTGGTGCTTGCATATGCCAATGCTTGATCATAAAAGTGCAAGATAACTTGGACTTATTTATGCATCGTTGTAGCATTTCAAATCATTTATTTGACAAAATGCATTTTTTTTTTGTGCATGCATGTGGTGGTATTGTTGCTCAAGTTTGTCAAGCCAATAATGAAAATGTTGCTAGGAAATGTTGTCATGCAATGAGGGAAAAACCCTGTGATGCATTTACACATACAATAATCACACTGAGGAACCTGGATACTGAAAACTGGCTGGGTATGAGCAAGCCAGATACCTCTTCATCTCTGTCCCGTTTCAGAAAGAGAAGCAAACATTACAGTGTGACACATAAATGTACTTGAATGATTATCTTAGTCATTCAATCATGGCAGCAGGAATAGTTTCCCCAGAAGGGTGGTTTGAGAAAGTCTGATTATTTCTCCCTCCAAACCAGGTCTAACAAAGAAACTTCTATTTATGGAGACTCCCGCAGCTTAAAGCTGTAAGCTATATTATCCGTTCTAGAACTTCCGCTAACTGATCCGTTGGATTAGCCAAGCCCCTCTTTCCATACCCCGCACCCAAAGACACCAAATGAGCTTAACCGAGACCGACATCGAGCATAAATGGGCGGCAAAATGGCGCCCTCAACTGGCACCCGTTATGAGCAACATGGCATAAAAATGGCATTAAGCCTCGAATAAAATTCGCTGCAACTGCAATACAATGAGAACGTGCAAAATGATTGACGGGCAGAAAGAAAGCGTCTGATGCGGCCCACAGAGACATTTTTATTTGCTGTTAACAGTCTACAGCGGTCACCAAAACACCAAAAAGGTCATTTTTAATACCTGTCCATGAAAAAATAGCTTATAGCACCTTTAAAAGGCACATTAAGCCACCAAAACTGCAAACACGACTGGTGGTTTTGTAGAATTTAAAGAGGCAGATACACTTAAATCTAAAGGATTTGCAAAAGTTTTTGAAGCACGTTAGATTCAACAAAGATCCCTTGTCTTATCAAGAGTGATGCTGACTGTATAGGTGTTCTTGATGGTGCATTACAGTACACCTTCAGATCACTGTATTGGTTGTAGTGGCATAAATGTGAAAGATGGCACTGGCACATGTCACAAAAAGACGTTTGATAGGCTTGAATTGATAAAATGCTAAGACAAAAATAATTTGGACACTTTTGTTACATATTAGTGGTACGTGCCCATAGTAAAAGGGATGGCTCACCCAAACTGCACAGTTTTAAGGAAGTTCCTTTGCGAATATAACCCTGATGTTTGACGTGAACAGGAACTGTTTTGGGGTTGATGCTCTCAGACAACATCACAGCTAGTCAAATATTCGCGTCATTTATCACAATGACTGATCGAGGACAATATGAACAGAATTGACATGACTTTTCTGCATTGCCTAGTTAAATAACGTCTTGATTAACGATGTCATTCCCATTGAGCTGAGCCAATCAGAGAGAACGACATGTCTTGCAGCGTTATCAGATTAGGTTCATGAGTTGGTTTGGGACAGTGAAGGTGTGAGGGTGAATGTGACCAAAAACATGAAACTATAGAGACCACAGGCAGGGACGGATTACCGACCGGGCCAATGGGGCCAGTGCCCAGGGGCCCTTGACTGGCCGGGGGTGCCCTGGGATTTAAGGCAGCGTGATCTAGTTTGGTGATCCCCCTCCTGCTTGAAAACCAACAACTTTTGAGTGGAGGGGGGCCCTTGGAGATAATTGGCCCTAGGGCCTTTGTCATAGTCAAAAGTCAAAATGAGGACACCAATTTTCAGTGAATGGGTTTGGCTGCTTAACCAGCATCAACTTAAACTGCAGGTGCCTTAATATCAACCATAGGTTCACTTTCCATCCAGGGCGTTTTGTCACGTAAATATGGGACAATAGGCATCATTTCGGACAATCACGGGACGTCTCAGCTAATACAGTTGGCAGCCCTTGGATACAGCCATGCAGTTTCTTTAGACAAATATTTTTAGTAGAATTTGACATGTCTTTTTCTAAATGAAACGTTCAACAAGCATATATGGGTGTAGTGTTGGGGTGTCTGCATTTTGCCACGTGTGGATTACTTTGCTGACAAAATGGCCAAATGTCAGCTCTCTCAATGGTCTGGCCAACAGGCTACATAGTGGTCTACCACCAGCCAGATCTCATGAAAATCACATGACTGTGGTGACATTTTAACATGGTTATTAACACGTATCACAGCAGTTTGGATGTGAAATATCCACTGTGTGTTCTCCAAAACAGACGAGCTTTTTAAGGTTAATGCTAAATCATCAAAACCAACCTCCTACCCTAAACCTTCAACTTAAACCTAACCAATAGTGTCCTAAAAGCAAATGAGAGATCAAAATGCAATTGCTGAAGCAACCACGCCATTTTGTGGTGCTTTTACGGCATGTAAAAGTGCAACTTTTAAGTGCAACGTTCTCTCAGTTGAGCAACTGTGCAATTTGATCACACTCAAACAAGCTTGTTGATGTAGTCGGTTATGCAATGCAAATGCTAAAATAAGTCGCTATAGTAAAAGTGTTTAGATGTCATAACATGGCGTTGTGTGAAAAAATGGGTGAAAAGTAAAGGATCCAGCGCACTTACAGATAAGTTCATCTTCGTTCAGAAGTCAAAAGATCTGTTCAAAACAGCTGTGACACACTTTTAGCAAATAATGTTTCTTGTAATTTATGATGCCACTGATACTACTGCAAAGATGGGTGTATTAATGAGTGTTAATGGGCAGAACACAGACAAAAGAATGATGATGATTGGCATATCTTACTATAGGCAGATGTGTGAATGGCTTTTGCTGCCGATGGCATGAGTGAATGGGCACTTGAGGGTATTTGGGCAGATTTGATTCCTTTTGTAGACTAATTAAACAAAACTAAAATCGCACACAGATGAAAGTCAATGTGCACCAGCTCGCTAATAACTTTGCACGCCCGTGTGTTCATGTTGACTGATCTTAACTGACTGAACGTGAATTAGATGTCTGTCTCAAAGTAGGTGGAGCTCCAGGACACACCTGCCGATGACGTGGACCGATGGCAGTAAGAAGATTTCCTAAAAGTTCCCCCCCAGGCGAGCTGTTCCGAACCACCGGAACGAACGCAAAAACACCTTCTTTTTGGCCAGATTTTGTTCTAAATGATGTCACACTCGTTTGTCTCAGTCCATGTACACACACTGCAGATAAATGTGGTTGTCAGTTCAACCGCATATTTACAACCAAACTGACCCAGGTAGTGACAGAAGCCTCACGGGCCTTAAGTGTTTCTGAACTGGTCATTTGCAGTTTACTCGTGGTTTATTTGAAAGTGAATAAAAGTATTTGTCTTTGTAGTGCCTCTAGTGGTCATTTCACCAGTAAACTGATGTGATACGTGCTAAATTCATTTGCAAAAATGTAGGAAGAGTACCATGATTCTATCAGACCAGTATCACTATTACAAACAAACTCAAAATGTTGATTTGTGCTTAATTGTCATGAATGATCCTGAAAGTTTAAACACTGGGGTCAAACAAGATATGGTCTTGACTCACTCTTAGGATTATGTTTATAGCCTAAATTCGAACAACAAACCGAACTATGTGGGAATTGTATACACATTTTGCACCCACCTCAAACCTCAAAATGCTGATCTTGCTTCAGTGTGCTACAATGCACTTAATCAACTATCAAAAATGAAGAAGAGAAGTTACTAATATTGCATAAAGGAAAGTCTGGAGAGAAAGTACAATGTGCTTTTAACACACACACACACACATACATACACACACAGAAAGATACACAGACACTCACACACACACACACACACACACACACAGAGACAGACAGACAGACAGACACACACACACACACACACACACACACAGAGACAGACAGACAGACAGACACACACACACACACACACAGACACACTCACAGACAGAGAGACACACACAGACACACACACACACATACACACACACACACACACAGACACACTCACAGACAGAGAGACACACACAGACACACACACACACATACACACACACACACACACAGAGACAGACAGACAGACAGACACACACACACACACACACACAGACACACTCACAGACAGAGAGACACACACAGACACACACACACACACACACACAGACACACTCACAGACAGAGAGACACACAGACACACACAGACACACACACACACATACACACACACACACACACACACACAGACAGACAGACACACACACACACACGTGCGCACACTCACGCACACACTAGTTCTCTGCTTGAATGACTGAATAATAAAAAAATATAAATAAGTAAATTACATCTCTTGCACAAGTTAAAAGGCTTCAAAGGCACACACTCAGTAATATTTTACACATTAAAAAACGATGTACTCCTTAAACCTTGTGCGATCTTCGGGACATTTTTGTCTTTTTCATTTTTGTTTATTCGATCATTTTTGCTGTGTTAATGCCATCGGAATACATTTTGCCAAAGGTGTGTATTTTTGGGGGAATTTTGATATTTCAACCTCAGTTTCTATAAAACATCTATAAAACATCTATAATACATCTATAACACATCTATAACACACTGTGTATACACAATAGACACACTTGGTACCTTCAGGACAAAAATGTCCCCATTGAATCCCATTAAAACTGCAATATTTGATCCCAGTGCCATTAAAGCATAAAATCATGAGTTATATGATATTATACTTTCATTCTGGAGTCCTGACTTCAACATTTACATGTTTTATATTTTCCACCAGATGGCGCCATTTTCCTCATGTTTATCCTGTGGAGCAAATACAAACTTTTCCCCAATTCTCTGTTTGCTGTATTATAGAGACCTGCAGGACAACCGGATAAATGATGCAGATACAAGTGTGTGTGTGTGTGTGTGTGTGTAAAAAAACAACACCAGTGGCATTATGTAAACAAACTGGCTTTTACATTTATGCATTTGGCAGACGCTTTTATCCAAAGCGACTTACACTTGCACTTATTACAGGGACAATCCCCCCGGAACAACCTGGAGTTAAGTGTCTTACTCAAGGACACAATGGTGGTGACTGTGGGGACCGAACCAGCAACCTTCTGATTACCAGATTACCAGTTATGTGCTTTAGACTACTACTAAGTGAACTGTAATTTTGAAACACATGAATAAAATCACGAGCACTCACATGAGATGAGGACTCCAGTCATATCAGCAACCTTATAAAAGCTGTTTTATTCTACATGGAGGGGGTCCCCTCATGGAGGCTGCCATGTTGGGATCACATGACCAGCTGAACTCAGCAACCGCCCTGTTATTGGACACTTTCACTGACTGATTAAAGTAATCACGACTGACCGTGAAGAGTGAATTACTACAATGCCGTCGATAACTTAAACCCGCTGTGTTTGAATGAAGCTGCATCCAGACCACAAGGTGTCACTGTCAGTCAAACCCTGTTTGACTGACAGAGGTTACCCCAAGGTTCATGATGCTTCATGTTTGGTTCTTCAGATCAGGATTTTGGATTCTAGGTTCTTTAAAGCCACAATATAAAGATTTGTTTCTGAAGAACCAGAGAATATCAAGTTCTTTGTGGAACTTTATGTCATCATAATGTAAAACTCTTTTTGGTTTTGGAATCTCGAGCAAGTTTTAAAAGCTTGTTCATGCTGCTGGCCACATTTGGGCACGAAAGCAGGTGATCTTTGCCTTCCACCTCCATTTTAAGTTCTGTTGGGTTTAACCACAGATAGATAACAGCGGCTCACTATGTAGGCTGTAAACGTGCACTTCAAAGTGTTTCAGTTTTGCACCACTGCAAAAACACACCCACTCAGTAACACATCAGTGCCAGTTTACATTTCAAAAACAATAACTCAGCACAGTCAACAACTGCTTATAAAACTATTCCAGCGCTACATTTATAGAACTCAAATTACCAATCAAATATCATGCCATATTATGATGTCACAATAACTAGGCTTCACCCAAAATGAAAATACAGTCCTCCTTTATTCACACAAACATTGTTACAAACTCACCACACGCTATGAGTCTATAGTAGCACGTCATTCAAAAGTGAACTGAAACTAGAACAAAATAAAAAATATTGAAGTTACATTTTAAGCATGACTGATAATCAAATGAAGCTCAGATCTGCAGCAACTGTTTCAAATCAACCATCAAGACTTATTTCCCCGATCACACTTAGTTTGACCTAATTAAGCGCACGCGAGTCACTTTTTAACTTACAGCATAAAATGACACCTAAATCTAAGACAAACCTCCAAATATGTCTGAAGATTGAAACATATCTCTGTTTATCATGAAACGAGCCGTGCAGGGGTTTGATTGGGATGAGTTTGAGGTCTTTTCATCTTTCAGCACTTTAAATGAAAATGTGACCCTTTCCGTCACTGTAGATGAGTCCATAACTTTGACTTAAACGCAACTTATCGACATTATTAATCAGTACATTTACACCATCTTGATGTTTTAAATGGGATGGGATTTATCATTGTGTATGTATCAGTGTTTCAAGCACATGTTTGAACTCAAAATGACATTGTGCGTGTGTCAACTCATGAGCTGCTTCCTTTGGAGGGGACAAGCACTTCTCCATTGACGCTGTTATATCACAGCCCACATGTTTGCTAGAGCAGCTGTGATTGGCCAGTTCCTTTTATGTCTTTATTTGGAAACATGTGCACCGATGAGTGTGGATAATTAACTTTCTTTTTGTGAAATCCTTTAAGAACAGGACGAGTTGTGTTTAATAAGTTTAATGATCAGAGTTTGGGGTTTGTGCAAATATCTAACCCTCATAATGAGCACTAGTAATGCCGATGCTTGACCTACATTTACCTTATATTTATGCATATATTGCAGCAGATGCTTTTATCCAAAGTGACTTACAGTGCACTTATTACAGGGACAATCCCCCCGGAGCAACCTGGAGTTAAGTGTCTTACTCAAGGACACAATGGTGGTGGCTGTGCGGATCAAACCAGCAACCTTCTGATTACAAGTTATGTGTTTTAGCCCACTACACCACCACCACCATGACTTAAAACTCAAGACTTTGCTCTATCTCTCTCTCACAGACACAGATAGCTCTGGGTCATTTTTAAAAATGGAGCCAGTAACAAAAGATGACGACATCATTTACAAAATACTGGTCAGGGGTCAGTGGACGGACTAGACAAAGAGAGAGAGGCAGGGGAAGTTGTTGCCAAACCAGATAAGGTCTATCAGTTTGGACAGAGTGGCCTCGCTATGAGCCAATCAGCTTTCAGTAGCAGCACACGTCACTTCCTGCTCGGACAGCTGTTACACATGATTATATTGGTACAGTCACACATACACATGCACAAACAGAGTTTTGCTAATATAATGACATTCAGACATTTCTCAGTGTGTCCAAATGTATGTTTTGGGCCACTGTTTGCATTCAAACACCTAAAAAACTGGATTTTGTTTGTGCTTTTTCATCATATTCGGCCTTCCACGGACACACATACTCTGCTGGGTTCCTCACGCGTCCTGGAAAACATGACATTTTGCAATGCAGTTTTTCAGTTATGGAAAATGAGAAAAATAACGAAATTGTCCTGGAAATTATTTTAGTGTAATAAAACATCGGGACTCGGGATGGGTGTCAAATCCAAAAATGCATTATAAAAGAACATCAATGTCATGAATGAAGCCCTATTACATACATTCTCTGCTCATCCGCCACCTTTAACTTGCTCCAACAAACTGGTTTAAGTATTGATATCGTGCAAATATTTTTTTTTAAATTAATTCCAACACTGCTGTTGATTTAAACTACAAAAGCATTTCGTTGTAAGCAGGGCTGGACTGGTAATCTGGCATACCGGGCTCTTTCCCGGTGGGACGACGCACTTTGGGGCCAATCAGGGGCGGACTGGTCATCGGGAGAACCGACCGTGAAACGGGCCGAATGGGCCACGATAACCTAAAATGAGCCGCCATTATGCAGAACGGGCCACAAAACACCGCTGCAATATACAGAAAACCCAGAATCCAGTCATAAAAATGGCCTTAGCTATAAATCGTGAAGTTTGAATGCACAATTAATTATATTAAAATGGCAATATGTCCTAGTGTGATTATTAAACCACAAAAGGCTGTGATTTAATTGAATAAATATCAAATCTGCATGTGCTGCACGCTTCAAAATTACTGTGTGTTTAACTGTCCCCTACACTGTTGGGAGGTCCGGTGGCAGCCGTGTGCGGCCAACAGCTGAGACACTTTCTGAGAGACTTTTTCGTTTCATGTTGTTTTGTTCATCACTAACGAGAGGACCGTCTGCACCTCTGTAAAGGGGTCAATGGAAAGGAGGAGGCGAGAACCGGCGTGACAATATAAATAATAGTGTAATGAAGAACTAAACAAAAAGACACAAACACACACATAAGTCGACCTTTATCCCTCTCATTAAAAATTCAATTACAAGGTTTCAATTTGACACTTCCATAACCATTTATTTAGCATTATTTTGCATTAATGGGTGCATTTATTTATGTATGCAGTAATATATATATATATAGTTTGCATAGCTAGATGTAAACTATAGCTAGCATGCAACGTGGAATCAGGTAAATTGGCAGAAATGCACGTGTGCTGATTAAAGGATTCACATGTTGTTAGTGTAATAAGCATAATCAGCGTAAGAATGTGCATGCAAACACACTCAATGTTACAGTCTTGCTGAACATACACTTTAACAATATGCATTTTATTTGAGGGTTTATTTGAGAGATATTATACACTGAAATAATTTTTTAATGATATCTGGTGGTTCTCATTTGACCTTTTTATTTTTTCCAGCACAAAGGCACTCAAACTAGTGTGTGACGGTGGCCAAATGTGTCATAGTGAAACTAAATGAGATGAGAGGCAGCTTTACAGATCACATATCTGTCTCACCACACCTTTTTCCACTCGGCTTTTTATAATTGTTCAAAAACCATGAGCCTCTGACCACAGACACACACACACACACACACACACACACACAGAAAAATCCCCAGCTATTAACACCCTCGTGTCTCTGTGTGAGGTTGTGATGGTTCCAAACAGATTCTGAAAGGCGGTTCTGACAGCGTGGGGGGGAATTGAAACCGGCGGGTGTTCCCTGTATGAAAATAAATGCTCAAGCCCTTCAGCAGAAGGAGATTAAATGAGACACACGTTTCTAGATTATTTGCTGCTCTTCAGACTTAAAGACCAAAGAATTCTGTAACTTTACAAGAACAATCAGTAAATGTTCAGTAAAAAATAATAATAATAATAATAATAATAAAAAACCTATATATTTATTTTACATTTACTTATTTATTGATCCATTTATTAAATTATTGATATATTTATTTATGCATAAATATATGGATTTATATATATATATATATTATTTATTTATGTACTTTATTTATTCATTCACTTATTTAATTATTTATTTATGCATAACTATATGGATTTATCTATCTATCTATCTATCTATCTATCTATCTATCTATCTATATATATATATATATAATTAATTAATATATTTATTTTTTCATTCAATGATTTATTTATATATTTATGCATACATATATATATATATATATATATATATATATATATATATATTTATATATATATATATAATTTAATTATTTATTTTATTTATTTATGCATATATATATATGTGTGTGTGTGTGTGTGTGTGTGCAGTAAATAAATAAATATATATATAAAAAACAGGTTCCAACATTAAAGCACCACAGCATAAAGATTGAAGGCATCAGTTCATGTCTGTAGCACAAACGTGCAAGACATGTTACACACTAAAAGTTTAATAATTAGGTTGTAACTTGTTTAGTAAGTAACTCCATTTATATGCATGACAAATATGCAGATAAAAATGAGCTTATTAAAAAAATGTGACGTGTTTACATTTTAAAGCAGGATATTCTCGGCATCTGACGTTGAAACATGAACAGACATCTGCATATGGAAATCCCTTTTAACATTTAATCACGTGCATATCTACAATTCACTTTTCACTAGTTAAAATGCTAACTCTTAATATCAGTCATGGAATTAAAACATCGTTACTTGTGGAAATACCCATTATTAATATCAAAATGGACTTTCCATTAGTAAAAAAACATAATTGATATCTGTAACTGCATTTACACTAGTCAAATTTCACAATGACCTGTCTTTCATTACGGTTCACAACGCAGATGTCCATCATTTCTGACGGTTTTTTATGAATAGTTACATTGTTACTACTTAATTACAACATGTTACGTTTGGTATTTCAGTTATCAGTAAATGGAAGAATAAATAAAGTTAGCTTTCTTTACTGGTGAACATTAAAGGTATCTGAAAGTACAGGAATGTTCGGAGCAAAAATTGCAGTCACGTTCAGCACTTACAATGGAAGTGAATGGGGCCGGTCCATAAACGTTAAAATCTGTTTTTTTCCCCTCCCCAATTTGTAACGCCCAATTCCCAATGCGCTCCAAGTCCTCGTAGTGGTGTAGTGACTCGCCTCAATCCGGGTGGCGGAGGATGAATCTCAGTTGCCTCCGCGTCTGAGACCGTCAATCCGTGCATCTTATCATGTGACTTGTTGAGCACGTTACCGTGGAAACGTAGCACGTGTGGATGCTTCACGCTATTCTCCGCGGCATCCACGCACAACTCACCACACGCCCCACCGAGAGCGAGAACCACATTATAGTGACCACGAGGAGGTTACCCCATGTGACTCTACCCTCCCTAGCAACCGGGCCAATTTGGTTGCTAAGGAGACCTGACTGGAGTCACTCAGCACACCCTGGGATTCGGTGTGTATTTTAGCGTTTTTGGACTGGCCACATTGACGTCCATTATAAGTGTATATAATAATATCAATTATGTCAAAATAAATTTATGCTACAAATACTGTTGATTGAGCGCAGGGTTGCCGAGTAACGGAATACATGTAACTACATTCCATTACTGTTACAATTTAAATCGTTGGTAATTAGAATACAGTTACATTCAAAAAGTACTTTGATTACTGAAGAGATTACTTTGCCTTTCATTTAATATTTAGCCTGTTGGTAAACATGTATCCATATAAATGATGTGATCCGAGGAGCGTTTGAACAGTGGCGAAACACTCTTATGATGTGTCACATTCATACAGTTGTGAGAGAAAAAAGAGGATATGACATCATTGAGGAACTTTCCCTTGGGAGCTTAATAGAGGAGCCACATCATGTTTCTACCTCTTAACAAAATACACATGAAGATGTAAGAAATGCTAACCAATGTAGCCTTTAACGTCGTATAGAAAGCTACAAATAATATATTTTCTGTCTCATTCTATGAACAGAATCCACATACGATCAGAAAAGGAAGTCGTTGTGGTCAAGTTTGGAGCAGCAAAAGTAGTTAAACTTGTGTAAATTGACATGTGAACAGTTAGCTTTATGCTAAGCTAAAATGCTACTTTTTGCATCAGTGACAGACGCGGTTATATTTTATAATGAATTCTAAGATGAAAATTCATGTTGGAGTGGGGGGGGGGGTTCACCAAAGTAGATCACACAGCCTTAAAGCCCAGGCCACCCCCCGGGCTGTCAAGGGCCCCCTGGTAGTCAAGGGCCCCCCTGGTAGTCAAGGGCCCCTGGGCGCACTGGCCCCATTGGCCCGGTCAGTAATCCGTCCCTGGTTGGAGCATAACTTTTTTTCTCTAGTAAGTTCTTAATGAGAATTGAAATATTTGTGTTCTGTAAAAATATCTACAAATCCTTAAAACAAGTAGCAAAATGGCATGGTCTCTTTCCTAGCGTTTGTCCCGCATAAGTGCAGGGTTTCGTTATAGTCTGCATATATATATTTGATTTGGCACAAGTTTGACGCCGGATGCCCTTCCTGACGCAACCCCCAGTGGCTCGGGACAATTTAGAGTCTCCAATTTAGTTAACCTGCATGTTTTTGGACTTGTGGGGGAAACCGGATCACCCCAAGGAACATGCAAACCCAACACAGAACGGCCGGGGACTCGAACCCAGGACCTTCTCGCTGAGTGCTAAGAAATGACATTATCTGTTATAACCCAAGAACAACGCTATAGCTAATACATCGGTGCGTTGTCAAAACTCAAGAAGCATCACATGCACGCCAACTTTCTTTTGCAGGTGTTGCAGGCGTGCACACAGGAAATAACACGCTTGAGTCTCTCTACGGGTCCTTCCTGTGTCTGATCTGATCGCATCTTCAAAGTTTTCTTTCATTGCACATTTACTTCATTTTACTTGTCTCCAACCGCACAAACAACTCCAATTCAGATGTCTTGGTAAACGTGTACGGCTATTCCACAGATGACCTCTTAAATGGCCAGTTTTGATTCCCGCTCAAAATGAAATGTCAAGTAATCGTTTCTCTCGTAAACACGGTTTTCACAGGCTGATCGATGGCTTCTCTCTGATGGGCATTTGACACACACTTTGGCATTTCCTCTAATGTTGCAACTGTTAAGCAACGTGAGAAGAAACCCAAAGGTCTCAAGAGATCAAGAAGATTGAATAACAGGTGGGACACCGCTAAAACACCATGAGTTTGTCCAGAGAGGATCCACTGTTAAGACAAATGATCAAAATAGCCCCAAATAAGAGGCTTCTTTGGCTTGTAATGATGAACCCTGTTTGGGTGCCTCAATGAACCATTATGCAGGAGTAAAGAACCCAAAAACCCCCAATTTAACCCCATTCTTTAGGTTCGAAATTGAGCAAGTAGCTTTTCTGTTTTGCTGTTTTACTTGAAATGATCGTCCGTGTTTGAGGACAGGTTCAAGACAGTTTGCGGCTGGAATCGGTGACTTCTGAAAGTCGAAACATGATTTGGAGTGCAAGTGAACTTTTCCATTAAGCCGCAATATTTACTGCAATGGATTTCTATGGGCCCTTTCCAAGAGCAGTCTGTTTTAACCTTATAAATGTAATCAGTGAATTCAATCGGAATAACGACACGCAATGGGCTGTTGTGAAATCGACATGGATAAAAATGTGTACATCTGTGTATTGATGCTGATTTCCAGATTTAAATTGGGTTCAATATTGACGCATTTGGAAACATTATAACGCCAACAGGCATGTTTTAATGTTAATATTTAAAAGTACAATACATACTATTAATACAATCAAATTTCAGGGGCATTTTTGTTTATTTTGGTGCCATTTCTGCCCCATTTATCGCTGACCCGGCATAGATATTTTAGTCTATATTATCATAAAATAATAAGCATCAACTGACTAAAACAGCTGTTTATATTTATAGTACAAATGTGCATTTATTAAAAGTCCAAGCCTATAAACAAAACCATTTTACTGTCAGAAAACAGCCCTTTTAGCACAAAACGCCACAGCAGCGGCTACTGAGAAAGGAAAGTGTGTTGCACACTGTATATCTGCAGACGTGTGGACATTAGCATGTGCTTAAACAAGTCTGGGGTAGACAAGAACAAACGGGATGCAGTGACTGTTATACCTCTTCCTGTGTGGTTTAGCAACACATGGTTGGCGAGAAGGTTAAATAGAGGCACTTCTCCTCTTTAGGCCCATTTCTACTTGGGCAGAAGAGGAAGACGATAAAGACTCGGGTAAGACCACTGGAGATGAAACTCTCTGAAGGGATGAGGGCAAATATGGTAAAACTGAGCTTGACTTATTAAAAGTACAGATGTGACAATTACAGAGTTTGGCATTTATATTTGACATATTGTTAATAATTCTTCCACTTTTGCTTCTTTGATTAAACATGTGATTTTTAACTTAATGAATGTTTTATTTAAATGTATTGCATTTAATTGATTGCATTTTTTCAGCACTTACATGACAACTAACGGTTTTGCAATTGTCTTTGGATTCACCTTTTACTCCAATGTAGAAATATGCATTCATTCATTTTCTTATGTCTAAACGTTGTCAAGGTTTTAAATGCAATGCATGGGGGATTTAATTTCAATATCATTTCATGTATTAACCAATAAGATGTCAAATGCTTTTACACTGTTATGCATGATAAAGAGCAGGTCGACTGAAATGCACATCAAACCACCATGTGCAATTCAACTTTGAAACATTATAGATTTGCAATAATGTATTTACTTGTTTCGACGAGCATTTTAAAGCGAATGTTAACTAATAAAATAGCTTGGATGAAAAAAGCTTACTCATGCAGATCAAAATGGCTGCGATGATCCTGACTGGGTATGACGGAAGACGTTTACCAGCTTTACAATGACGCATTTTAAATTCGTCAGTTTTATGAACCATTTCTGTGCATTTCAACAGGCTTGTTGCAAAAAATTTGCCATGGGTTTGTACTGAATGTACTAAATAATTGGGCAAATCATTTCGTTAGATGAAAAAGGAATTTGAAAAAATGTACGTTACATTTTGCATGCTCCAATGATGATCAATAAAAGTCTATTTTGCCAAGCCGTTAACAGTTTTAAGTTGGAGTGTCGCGTTTGGGTGGGGCTCAACCAAACTGTCAAGAATGTAGAAGTGCAAACGTGTCTGTGTTAGTGTG
Source organism: Moxostoma hubbsi (assembly GCA_032164185.1). Taxonomy (NCBI): domain Eukaryota; kingdom Metazoa; phylum Chordata; class Actinopteri; order Cypriniformes; family Catostomidae; genus Moxostoma; species Moxostoma hubbsi. The sequence goes on along the minus strand of JAVLUX010000215.1, from coordinate 21,621,672 downwards.
AAGGAGGAGTTTGAGATCTTCAACCACTTATCAGGACCTCCAGAGAAGACCTGGATCTGGACATCTGGACATCTCGGACATTTGGAAATACAGTGCAGTCATCCATAAAGTAGAAAGCACTACTAAACCCCTCGCCACAGTGTAGTGTTTCCTACTTTATGGATGAGTGTACTGTTTGCTGCTGGGAGACCTTCACAAAGTCAAGACGTTCGACGCAAGACGGAAGGGAAAAGGAGGAACTTGCTTTGTTTCGTAAAGCCGTGCACATCTCATGGTGTCAATGTTCGCCCACGTGAGATGACTGTTCGCTTACAGAAACTAAAGCAAGCTTTCTCGGGGTATCCTCGGAAAGGACGGCGAGTCTGTTAAACACCGTTGCCGCTCTCAAAAGAGCGATTGTAAAGATGTTTTAAATGTGTCACGTTGTTACATTTCAATAAAATGCAATAAAGCAAAAATGTACTGTTTTTTCCTTTGACTCGTTCCATCAAAAAGCATCAAAAAGCATCAAAAAGCACACATTTCTGAGAAACGTTTTATGTAAAAATATAGTTTATTTCAGTAAAAAGTCCATATTGCAACAAGTCTTCTCATTCAAGTAAATCACTACTCCTCAACAAAGCAAGATTGCTTGTGTTACTAATCCAAAAAACATTGTTATAACATGCACAAAACAAGTAGAGCCAAACTCAGAAAATACTTCACCAGAAGAAGCAAAATATACAGGTGAGTTTCCAAAAGTTGTTACAAAAAAATGTACAAAAAAGTTAGCCAAAGCCAAAGCACACGCACCTACACAAGAATAGTCAGTTTCTAGCTGTATGAAAATATCATACCTCAAAAATCACAAAATACACCAATCTCGACACTGCACACAGTATACAAATAAACCTGCAGTTATTACATGACAGATTTGGCCTCCTCTCTTCTATTGATCAATATTCGACTGTACTAGAGGTGCACGGTGTACAAAGCAAACGAACCCAAGGTAATGTACATGCAACTACAACTACACATAAATAGAATAAATAAGGCAGAGTATAGATGGAACACCATCGTGCATGCAGTCAATACAAGTACAGCTTAGGTAAACTTTAAGTTAAGACTAAACAAGGTCTTGTAAGGCTAGTTTTTATTATGGCCTAGTATACGCATGCTAGCAGAGCTCGTATTTCGGTAGCTACGATGACTGTGCGTTCCTTCGCTTTGCCTTGGCAGGTATAACATGCTCTTAGATTATAGTGCAGCTTGGAGAATATCCCTTAATAAAGGAGTCAAGTGTCTATTGAGGGACTGTACAGCGCATCACCACCCCAACAAATATAAATGATTCTGTCTGGTAACATTTTCGATTGAATACAATCATATCAGAATGGTCAAAACCACATCAAATAAAGACGGTTTGCTGTTAAACTATGTACGACCATTGAGAGCAGTTGAAACCATAACCTACTTCCTGTCTGTGAAGATGTTTCGGCGTTAGCTCCGCCCTCTAAGTGGTTGCCGTTTGTCGATTGGTTGCTAGCCGTAACCTAAAGGTTTGGCAAGAAGTTTGATCCTGTCATCTGGACAGTCTCACCATTGATTGGCAAGAATTGGCTTAAGACGCAAAACTGATAAACAAACAGTTAAAACCTGAGAAATGTTTTTTCGCGAGACCTGAAAGACCACAAAAATGTTCAACTGACGGTTACATAAACAAAAACAGTGAGACTTTACAACAAGGTTGTATACGTTATCATTAGTTAATGCATCGGTCATCATGAACAAACAATAAACATGACATATTTTCGACATTTATTAATCTCGGTTCATGCTAATTAATAAATAAACTGCTTTAACTAACGTTAGCAGGTACAACTTTACATTTAAATGTAAACTTTTACATTAAAAATGTGTTATATATAGAAATTAACATTAGCAAAGATTAATAAATTATGGAAAAGTGTTGCTAACTAACTATAAACATTAAATGTTTTGATATTTATTAATCATATTGCATGCTAATTTATGAATTAACTGCTTTAACTAACGTTAGCATGTACAACTTTACAGTAAAGTTTAAACTTTTACATTAAAAATGTGTTATAATAGAAATTAACATTAGCAGATTAATAAATTATAGAAAACATTGCTAAATAAAAATAAACAAATGTTTTGACATTTATAATTGTATTTCATGCTAATTTATAAATAAACTGCTTTAACTAACGTTAGCATGTACAACTTTACAGTAAAGGTGAAACTTTTACATTAAAAATGTGTTATATATAGATATTAATATTAGCAAAGATTAATAAATTATAGAAAACATTGCTAAATAAAAATAAACATAAATGTTTTGATATTTATTAATCGTATTTCATGCAAATTTATAAATAAACTGCTTTAACTAACGTTAACACGTATATCTTTACAGTAAAGTTTAAACTTTTACATAAAAAATGTGTTATATATAGAAATTAACATCAGCAAAGATTAATAAATTATAGAAAAGTGTTGCTTGCAAAACTATAAACATTAAATGTTTTGATATTTATTAATTGTATTTCATGCTAATTTATAAATAAACTGCTTTAACTAATGTTAGCATGTACAACTTTACAGTAAAGTTTAAACTTTTACATTAAAAATATGTTATATGTAGAAATTAACATTAGCAAAGATTAATAAATTATAGAAAAGTGTTGCTTACTAAACTATAAACATTAAATGTTTTGATATTTATTAATCGTATTTCATGCTAATTAATAAATGAACTGCTTTAACGTTAGCATGTAAAACTTTACATTTAAATTTAAACTTTTACATAAAAAATGTGTTATACATTGAAAAGAATATAAGCAAAGATTAATAAATTATAGAAAAGTGTTGCTTACTAACAATAAACATACATTTTTTCAACATTTATTAATCTCGGTTCATGCTAATTTATAAATAAACTGCTTGAACTAACGTTAGCATGTACAACTTTACAGTAAAGTTTAAACTTTTACATTAAAAATACGTTATATATAGAAATTAACATTAGCAATGATTAATAAATTATAGAAAAACATTGCTAAATAAAAATGAACAAATGTTTTGACATTTATAATCGTATTTCATGCTAATTAATAAATAAACTGCTTTAACTAACGTTAGCATGTACAACTTTACATTTAAATTTAAACTTTTACATAAAAAATGTGTTATACATAGAAAAGAATATAAGCAAAGATTAATAAATTATAGAAAAGTGTTGCTTACTAACAATAAACATACATTTTTTCAACATTTATTAATCTCGGTTCATGCTAATTTATAAATAAACTGCTTGAACTAACGTTAGCATGTACAACTTTACAGTAAAGTTTAAACTTTTACATTAAAAATACGTTATATATAGAAATTAACATTAGCAATGATTAATAAATTATAGAAAAACATTGCTAAATAAAAATGAACAAATGTTTTGACATTTATAATCGTATTTCATGCTAATTAATAAATAAACTGCTTTAACTAACGTTAGCATGTACAACTTTACATTTAAATTTAAACTTTTACATTAAAAATGTGTTATAGAAATTAACATTAGCAAAGATGAATAAATTATAGAAAAGTGTTGCTTACTAACTATAAACATTAAATGTTTTGATATTTATTAATCGTATGTCATGCTAATTAATAAATAAACTGCTTTAACTAACGTTAGCATGTACAACTTTACATTTAAATTTAAACCTTTACATAAAAAATGTGTTATATATAGAAATTAACATAAATTATAGAAAAGTATTACTAACAATAAACTTTAAATTTTGTCCGCATTTAATGTTCATTTATAAATAAACTACTTTTCTTTATAAGTTCATGTTTGATTTTAAAGCACTAACTAATGTCAACTTTACATTAAATTTGAAACTTTAACGTTAAAATATTTTGTTGTTTATCGAAATTAACATTAGCCAAGATTAGAAAATGCTGTAACAGTATCGCACATTGATAACTTATAAATTAAATAATGTTGACGTATACAACTTTATTGTAGTGTTACCACAAAAACAAACACATCCTATGCATTGAATGCGTTCCGCTAGCATGGTGTTGAAAATTCAACATATGTTGCAAACAAACGTTTACTGTATTTTGCATTGCAATAAAGTTCCCAACGGCTGCAGTTACAGTAACAGGAAAAAGGCAAAGCTGCAATACAATACAGTCGGATATACAATAGTATAGCCACAAGATGTAAACAATAAGCGTGTTGGCGTGATTTTACTGTGATGAAACTGCTTATAGTGTTTACAGGCATTGCATCATCATGGCAAAGAAGTTTGATACAATTTTACACTAATGATTGTAAGTAATTTGATCACACTAAAATCACGTAACTCATGCAATGTTTACATCTTGTACTGCATTATAGTTTATGCATTTTAACTAGGGCTGTCGATTTAACATGTTAATTTAGTGGGATTAATTATATAAAAAATAACGTGATAAAAGAATGAACACAATGAATCATGTTCCCGGACTGTAATAAGGAAGATTCCAGAGCAATTCGAGCTTGTAGTACCACCTGTTTTCTCCAGGGGGCAGTAAGCGCAACTTCAGCTGTATAGGCAACGAGCAGCTTATACAAAGAACAAACCGACCCTTCAGCAGACAACACAACACGAGGACGCGTTCTTGCCTTCAAAACAACATGGAGTGCAAATCTGAACTTGGGGATCTCAAGACGTCTTTTTCATGAAGTATTAAACTTAAGTGTTTAACTTGACACAGCGACCTAAAAATGGTGTTTATGACGCGACGCAACCAAAATGAGACGCTCCAGAAGCGTCTGATGCAGGTGTACAATGACGGGTCCTTAAACAAGCCCTCAAAATAAATCTCGGACTAATTGACGAATTCATTTGCAAAATGGTGATTGGCTCCTGATCAATAATTTGCAAATAAACAATACATTGAATTCTAAAGCCACTTTTTGTATTGTCTTATCTTTACTAATCTGCAACAATAATGTTATGCAGTTTATTTATCTGATTATCATTTATATATATATATATATATATATATATCTATATCTATATATAGGACTAATTAATTAATGCTCCAAGTTGTTTTGAAGGCAAGAACGTGTCCTTGTGTTGTTCTGTGTGCTGAAGGGTCGGTTTGCTCTCTGTATAAACTGCTTGTTGCCTATACAGCTGAAGTTGCGCTTACTGCCCCCTGGAGAAAACAGGTGGTACTACAAGCTTTAAGTGCTCCGGAATCTTCCTTAATTACGGCGGCTTTTTTAAATAAACGAGGGATGAGTGGAAATAATGTTTTGTGATGATCAACATTATGTTACACATGCTGACGACTGAGTTTAACTTCTATTGAACCCGGATTATTCCTTTAAGTTTAAAGCTGATGAACTACAACTGAATTATCCTGAAACTGCAGAAAATGTATTTCAACTGTAAGTGCCATCGTGTACTATCAAACACATCAGATGCTTTAGGCCTTGTAGTTCAGGTATTGTCCAGTAACAATTAATCTCTGCTAATTCAGACTAAATGTAGTCTCAAGTTACGGCGGTCTTAACGTCACATCCTCCAGCCTTAACCAGTTAACACCACCAAAATAAATCAGGAATGGGACACAGTTCTGCAGTCTTGGACCCTACTTGAAGTGCAAAAAAATGTTTTGTCACTCTCTTTCACATTTTCCACGCACTTCTAGGAACAAACATTCACACGATATCGTTCTACCAATAGATTTACAATGTCGACATCTCTCCATATAAGTGTGCTTTGCCTTTCAGAGAAAGATGGTTGTGAATATTAGCAGATGTTCAGCACTAGATGCTTTTATCCAGCTTAGCATGATTTGGTGTCATTTACGTATAAATATGCAAAATCTATTTATTTTGGTTACCTTTTTACAAGACAGTCATTGTATTTATTTAAATAATGCAAAGCTTTTTAACAGGCGTAAGCATTAGTCACAGCTTTAACTAGGTTAAATAGTAAAAGCATTAAGATATTGATAGAGTAATTCAATGAGTTGCTTGTTTGTTAGAACGAACAGTCATGTTCATCATGAATGCGCTGGTCGTTCTGTGTCATCATGGCAAAAATCGGAGAATAAGGATCATTCTCTGATCACTCCAGCACAAAACCATATCATATACCCGCACACACACACACACACACACACACACACACACACACACACACTCAACCCGACTAACAAGAAAAAGTGCAATCTACAGATCCTTCATGGTGACAGTCTGTTGCTTCTAGTCCTTCTTACTGGAGCCCAGCTTTCTGAAGAGCTTCCTGCCTTTGGAGAAGAAGCCTTTCTTCTTTTTCTCAGGCAGAGACAGAGAGCTGTCGGAGAAGGTGGGGGTCTCGGGTGGAGAGGTGCTTGGGTTTGGTTTTTGCTCAGTGTCTGGTTCAGGGTTCGGATTGGGGTTTGGTTCTGTCTGGGCTGGTGGAAATGCTTCTAGTTGTATGGAGCTGATGGGATCAGATTCACACTGGCTCACCTGTGAGAGAGATGACAGACAAACATAAAATGTGTGTGTGTGTATATGTGTGTGTGTGTGTGTGTGTATGTGTATGTGCATATGTGTGTGTATGTGCATGTGTATGTATGTGTGTGTGTGTGTGTGTGTGTGTGTGTGTGTGTGTATGTGTACTTAGCTATCGTTAAGGGACAAATTTGAAACTAGAAGTGAGATAAATGGGGATGTCTTGTTTTAGAAAAAACTTTATTCCTAAATGAAATAATGTATTTTTTTAATTCTCAAAATGCAAAACGCTTTCTGTTAGTGTTAGTTTTAGGGTGTGTGTTAGGGTTAGTGTTATAATTAGCTTTATACAAGTATGTGAACCCTTTGGAATTACCTGCACAAACACAATCTGTTTTAACTAATAACACACAAATTATTGTATTGTTATTGTACATATTGAATACATAATTCAAACATTCACAGTGGAGGTTGGAAAAAATATGTGAACCCCTAGGCTAATGACGTCAACAAATGCTAATTTGAGTCAGGAGTTGGCAAACCTGGCATCCAATTTATGAAACGAGATTGGAGGTGTGGGTTAGAGCTGCTTTGACTTATAATAAGCACTGAAACATTTTGAGTTTTCAGTTCACAAGAAGCATCTGACGTGGACTGTGCCTCGCAAAAAAAGAGATCTCAGTAGACCTACGATCAACAATTGTTGCTTTGCATTAAGCTGAAAAGGGTTATAAAGATATCTGGAAGAGTTTACATATTCATCTGTGCACATTTAGACAAACTGTCTATAAATGGAAATGATTTAGTACTATAGGTACTCTCACTAGAAGTGGCCGTTAGATATTCGTCTGTCCACAGTTAGACAAACTATCTATAAATGGAGGTGATTTAGTACTATAGGTACTCTCACTAGAAGTGGCCGTTAGATATTCATCTGTCCACAGTTAGACAAACTGTCTATAAATGGAGGTGATTTAGTACTATAGGTACTCTCACTAGAAGTGGCCGTTAGATATTCATCTGTCCACAGTTAGATAAACTGTCTATAAATGGAGATGATTTAGTACTATAGGTACTCTCACTAGAAGTGGCCGTTAGATATTCATCTGTCCACAGTTAGACAAACTGTCTATAATTGGAGATGATTTAGTACTATAGGTACTCTCACTAGAAGTGGCCGTTAGATATTCATCTGTCCACAGTTAGACAAACTGTCTATAATTGGAGGTGATTTAGTACTATAGGTACTCTCACTAGAAGTGGCCGTTAGATATTCATCTGTCCACAGTTAGACAAACTGTCTATAATTGGAGATGATTTAGTACTATAGGTACTCTCACTAGAAGTGGCCGTTAGATATTCATCTGTTCACAGTTAGACAAACTGTCTATAAATGGAGGTGATTTAGTACTATAGGTACTCTCACTAGAAGTGGCCGTTAGATATTCATCTGTCCACAGTTAGACAAACTGTCTATAATTGGAGATGATTTAGTACTATAGGTACTCTCACTAGAAGTGGCCGTTAGATATTCATCTGTTCACAGTTAGACAAACTGTCTATAAATGGAGGTGATTTAGTACTATAGGTACTCTCACTAGAAGTGGCCGTTAGATATTCATCTGTTCACAGTTAGACAAACTGTCTATAATTGGAGATGATTTAGTACTATAGGTACTCTCACTAGAAGTGACCGTTAGATATTCATCTGTGCACAGTTAGACAAACTGTCTATAAATGGAGGTGATTTAGTACTATAGGTACTCTCACTAGAAGTGGCCGTTAGATATTCATCTGTGCACAGTTAGACAAACTGTCTATAATTGGAGATGATTTAGTACTATAGGTACTCTCACTAGAAGTGGCCGTTAGATATTCATCTGTGCACAGTTAGACAAACTGTCTATAATTGGAGATGATTTAGTACTATAGGTACTCTCACTAGAAGTGGCCGTTAGATATTCATCTGTCCACAGTTAGACAAACTGTCTATAAATGGAGATGATTTAGTACTATAGGTACTCTCACTAGAAGTGGTCGTTAGATATTCATCTGTGCACAGTTAGACAAACTGTCTATAAATGGAGATGGTTTAGTACTATAGGTACTCTCACTAGAAGTGGCCGTTAGATATTCATCTGTCCACAGTTAGACAAACTGTCTATAATTGGAGATGATTTAGTACTATAGGTACTCTCACTAGAAGTGGCCGTTAGATATTCATCTGTCCACAGTTAGACAAACTGTCTATAATTGGAGATGATTTAGTACTATAGGTACTCTCACTAGAAGTGGCCGTTAGATATTCATCTGTCCACAGTTAGACAAACTGTCTATAAATGGAGATGATTTAGTACTATAGGTACTCTCACTAGAAGTGGTCGTTAGATATTCATCTGTGCACAGTTAGACAAACTGTCTATAAATGGACATGATTTAGTACTATAGGTACTCTCACTAGAAGTGACCATTAGATATTCATCTGTCCACAGTTAGACAAACTGTCTATAAATGGACATGATTTAGTACTATAGGTACTCTCACTAGAAGTGACCATTAGATATTCATCTGTGCACAGTTAGACAAACTGTCTATAAATGGACATGATTTAGTACTATAGGTACTCTCACTAGAAGTGGCCGTTAGATATTCATCTGTGCACAGTTAGACAAACTGTCTATAAATGGACATGATTTAGTACTATAGGTACTCTCACTAGAAGTGGCCATTAGATATTCATCTGTTCACAGTCAGACAAACTGTCTATAAATGGAGGTGATTTAGTACTATAGGTACTCTCACTAGAAGTGGCCGTCCAGTCAAGATGACTCAAAGGACACACCACAGAATGCTCAATGAGGTAATAAAGATCCCTAGAGTGACAGATAAAGACTTGAAGGAATCATTGGAGCTGGTTAACATCTCTGTTCATGAGTCTACTGTACAGAAAACATTAAACAGGTATGATGTCCATGGCAGGACATCATGAAGGAAGCCGCTGCTTTCTAACAAAAACACATGAAGTTTGCCAAAGACCACCTTGATGCTCCACAACGTTACTGGCAGTGGCAGACTGGGAAGAGAAATCGGCCCTGGAAGCAATTCTATAAGGAAAAATTCTCCAAAATTCCTTCTGAACGTTACGTATGGTTTAATCCGCAGCTACCGGAAATGCTTGGTTGAGGTTATTGTTGTCAAAAGAGGATCGGCCAGCTGTTAAATCTAAGGGTTCAATTATTTTTTCCACAGCACTTTGAATGTTTAATGGGAATATAACTGTTTGTGTGTTGTTAGCTTAATTTATGACACTGAAAATGTCAGGTGGTGTAAACATCAAGTAAAAAACATCTTAATTATTGCTTTCAAAAATGTTGTCAAGATATTATTATTATTTTTTTTTAATGCATAATCATTAAAGTGTTTGGGGAAACCTGCTTTCAATATTATTTTAAGGAATACTTTACTCTGATTTGGTGAAATCTTTAAGGAAGAGTGCTGAGCACATACTAGACAGGGTTTGCTATGAATCAGGTCAGAACTGTGAAACACTTACGGTCACTGTTTAAAGTGAACACCTCGCTTGTGCCTCTGAACAACATGCAGGAAAAATAAAACACACACACAGATAAAATAACACACAACTGGACAACATGCAAAACAAAAGACAACTGAAGAAACTAATGCTAAATAGTTTTATGTGAACAAGTTGTGATGGTTAGAGCAAAATGAAACAAAGCATGCAATGCATAACGTTAATAGATGCAATAAACACCTGTTAGAGTAACACACACACACACACACACACACACACACACACACACACACACACACACACACACACACACACCTGTGAATCTCTGCGGCTCTCTGTGTGTTCTGTCCTTACAGCTTCCTCCTCGGTCTCGGGAAAAGCTTGCAGGAAGTTGGACGGCACAAGACCTTTCTGTCCATTAAGGTCACCCTGACGTCAAAATAAAGAACCATCATGCACTGCTCTTTTAGAAGAACAACAGAAAAAGATATGAAGAAATAGATGCATAGACAGAGCAAATGCTTACATAGTAGAATCCATCAACGTCCATGTCGCCAAACACATAGATGACGTCACCCGCGCTGAAGGTCAGCTCAGCCTAGTGTAGAATGTGTATAACATTTAACATTATATACACCTAGGGTTGCCACACGTGCTGTCAAATACGGGATCGTCACATATTTAAAGATGAAACGAGGTGTCCCGTATCGAATCAATACGGGACGTGATTTGTCCCGGATTTATCATTCCAGATCGCTAATTTAACATTGATATAAATTGGAAATTTTGCCTACGGTGCCATCTGAAAAGTCCAGACATTGTGCTAAAACTCTGGATTTTTGTTCTATATAAATGTTCAATGTTCAAAATGACAGAACAAACAAGGTATGAATCACTGAGTCATAAAGACAACAAGTACAGGTGACAGGAAAAAACTAATCAAATCAAATAAATAAAAAATTATTAAAAAAATACTTACCAAAATATATACATCAATAAGATGAATAATTGAAAATATAAGATGAATAATTGAAATAAAGTCAATAAATATTTGTATTTTATTGTATATAAAAGGTGTGGTTCTATTTTATAGGTCAAGGGTCAGAACCCCCATTTGGGTGTCCCCTATTTTACAACTTCAAGAGTGGCAACCCTATATACACTACAAATCAAACGTTTGGACAGACTTGAGTTAATTTGTTCTCATGATCTTAAAGATCTTAAAGGATCAAGGCATTTATGTGATGCACACTTTAATGCCATTAAAATGTTATCAATGACTACATGCCTCATTCTATGAAAAGAATCCACATGTGATCAGTAAAAGACGCTGTTTTATCCACTGATGATTATTTAATGTTATATATATATATACACACACACACACACACACACACACACACACACACACACACACACACACACACAGTTGCGGCCAAAAATATTGGCACACTTGGTAAATATGAGCAATGAAGGCTGTGAAAATGTATTTATGGTTTATCCTTTTGATCTTTCATTCAAAATATTCACAAAACTCTAACCTGTAACTGACGAAAACGAATTGAAATAATTGAAAACACATTTGCCATAATTATTGACACCCCTAGAAATTCTTAGGAGTAAAATATATCAAGTATATTCCCATTCATATTTTTTAATTATTTAGTCCACCTGGGTGACTAAAAACATGAACTTGTTCAGCAATAACTTCCTGTTTCACAGGGGCATAAATATGAGGTAACACAGCTCAATTCCCCAAAAAATTCCCTTAAACATCAATCACAGTGGGTTAGAATAAAGAATATAGTTCTGATGTGCGGCAAAATGTTGTTGAGCTTCACAAAATGGGAAGTGGCTAAAAGAAAATGGCCAAAGTACTGAAAATACCCATTTCCACCATCAGGACAATAATTAAGAAGTTCAAATCAACTGGAGATGTTAATCAACCCGGAAGAGGACGTGTGTCTATATTGTCTCCACTCACGGTGAAGAGGATCGTTCGAGTGGCCAAAAAGTCTCCAAGGATCACAGCTGGAGAATGGCAGGAATTAATTGGCTCTTGGGGTCAGAAAGTCAGAAAGTCTCCAAAACTACAATCAGACGTCACCTACATCACCACAAGTTGTTTGGGAGGGTTTTAAGAAAACAGCCTCTGCTCTCATCCAACAACAAACTCAAACGTCTTCAGTTTGCCAGACGCTACTGGAACGTCAAATGCGACCGGGATGAAACAAAAAAAAGAGCTATTTGGCAGCAAACACAGAGATGTAGAAGTGCCCGATGCCCACGGTTAAATATGGTGCTGCATCTTTAATGATGTGGGGCTGTTTTTATGCCAGAGCTCCTGGACATCTTGTTCGGATACATGGCATCATGGACTCTATCATATACCAACAGATACTAAATGAAAACATGGCTGACTCAAAGCCACAAAGCTTAAAATGGGCCGTGTTTGGATCTTCCAGCAGGACAATGATCCAACACAAAAATAGTTCACTGACCAGAGACTCAAGCTTCTGTCATGGCCGTCCCAGTCCCCTGACCTGAACCCCATAAACACCTGTGTGGCGACCTGAAGAGGAGAGTCCATCAACATGGACCTCTGCATTTGAAGGATCTAGAGAGATTCTGCATGGACGAATGTTCTCAGATCTCTTGCCATGTGTTCTCCAACATCATTAGGCATTATAAGAGAAGACTAATAGTTAGTTTAAATGGAGTTGGAGCAGGATAAAGCACTTCAAGTTGCATGAGAATATGAACAATGTGTGCAGAGCTGCAATCTACACTAACAAGCACAAATAGAATATTTTTATAATCCCCATTGATCCATTTGTATTATTTCATTATTTTGATGACAATTATTTGAAAATGTGGAAAATATTCATATAAAGAATGAGGAGGTGTGTCTAAATTTAGCCTGGTATTTCCAGGCCTGAATCCACAGTAATATTATCAAAGACTTTTTAAGGTCTCGTCACCTCTATGTCTGCATTCGGGGAACTCTCTCTCGGGTCATAGTCAAAGACGGCCACCATCCTGCACGCTCTAGGACCTCCCATCGGGCCGGCTGAGCGGCTGAGATCTGTCAGTCAAACAAACATCATCACATTAAGAATTGTACAGGATACTGTGAGGTCCTTTTGTTATGTGATGTAAATATGTGAAAGAAGACTTTTATAGGGATAGTTTAATCCAAAAATCATTTTTTGAAGCTTTTGATCAACCTGCTGATTGACAAATACTAAACAGAAGACAAAGAGAAACATTGAAAGAATATTAAACACGTGCAACTCACCAGGTTAAACAAAACAAATGAACAATAATGGGCAAATGACAAACAAAACAGGAACATGAGAGTTTGTTAAATGCACATGTGTGAATCTCCATGGTAACAGCATGCAACGCTGCATCAGAGCGCAAACAAACCTGCACATCAGATCAACATGCAGTTAAACGGTCAAAACTGAGCAAAAAGTGTCGAGTAAACGCGGTGGTTCTCAACTGGAGTGTTATAAAGGGTCTCAGACATCAGGAAAAAAAAAATCTAAATGCAAATAATAACATGCAAGTAAACAAACAAACAATAAATAGGCTTATCAATGTTTAAGAGGGAGGAGAAAAGGCTTCCCATATATTTTGATGTCAAAATCTGTGCATCCAAACAACCTCTACGGTATTAAAGTTGTGTGACATGCCCTCATGAACAAAACTACACAAGGTCAAAGAAAATAAAACACAAACTAGTATTATTAGTATTAAAATTATTATTTTAATAATTTCTAAGTTATATATTTGTTAATTTTTCAATATTTTATTTTTCTATTATTTGAAATAAAAATTGTATTATTTGTATTTATTATATATTTATAATAATATATTATTAAAATTATTATTTTAATATTATAGAAGTTATATATTTGTTAATTTTTCAATATTTAATTTTTTAATTATTAGAAATTTAAATTAATTATTTGTATTTATTATATATTTATAATGATATATTATTATAATTATTATTGTAATATTATATATGTTATATGTGTTAATTTTTCAATATTTTATTTTTCAATTATTAGAAATGTAAATTAATTATTTGTATTTATTATATATTTATAATAATATATTATTATTATTTTTATATTTTATATGTTATGTATTTGTTAATTTTTCAATATTTTTGTAATTATTATAAATAAAAATGTATTATTTGTATTTATTATATATTTATAATGATATATTATTATTATTATTATTATTATTATTATTATGATTATTTTAATATTTTATGTTATATATGTGTTAATTTTTCAATATTTAATTTTTCAATTATTAGAAAACAAATATTTGTATTATTATATATTTATAATTATATATTATTATTATTATTATTTTAGTATTTTATATATTATATATTTGTAAATTTTTCAATATTTAATTTTTCAATTATTATACATAAAAATGTATTATTTGTATTGATTATATATTTATAATAATATATTACTATTATTATTATTGTAATATTTTATAAATTATATATTTGTTAATTTTTCAATATTATACTAATGTTATTAATTTTACTAACATTACAAATTGCTTGTTTTTAAGAATATTTGTATACAATTTTGTACGATAAGCAATTTAATGCTGTGTTGGGTCAGCACTTGAGCATCAAAGTCAAATTTGAGTTCGGAAGCAAAACCAATTGAGAACCACTGCCATACAGTAATCAATATCGAGCGAAGGAAAAACGCAGGACAGGAGAGAGTGATTTCAAACCTTGACTGGAGGAAACAATGACAGACGTGTCCTCACACACCACTGCAGACTCCACTGTAAAGGAACAGAAGCGAGGGGCGGGGTTAAGGTTAGTCACAATCTGACTGGCTGCCCTGACCTTGATTGACACGGGCTCATGGAGGAAAAAGACAAACCAAATCGAAATGAGTCAGAGCGATGTGAGGTTATTAATGAAGAAGCCTTGAGCCACACCCACACCCACACACACGCAATCTCTTCAAGGTGTACACACACAAAAGATGGTCAGTTAACCAAAGGGGGGGGGGGGGGGGGGGAGTAAAAATGTATTAATCAGTACATTTCTGCCTTAAAAGAAGCTTTATCTCAACCAAAAAATACAGAAGCCCGTAAAAGACAACATGAAACCGCACTCGCAAATGAAACTACATTTTAGGCTGGAAATGACATATGTTGGGACGTGATTTAATCCCTCAGGATCTGATTTGATCAAAACATGCTAGGCCTTGTTATTCCAGCTAAAGGTCAAGCGGTCCAAATCACTGAGGTCACATTTTTCCCCATTTGATGTGAACATTAAATGAAGCTCCTGACCTGTATCTGCATGATTTTATGCACTGCACTGCTGCCACATGATTGGCTGATTAGATAATCTCAAGATTAAGCAGATGCGAATCAATGCATGCATCCAAAAGCATGAAAATGTTCAGAGGCTTTATATGGAGTTAAGATGAATATAAAGTGCATTTAAAACTGTTCTGAGATCAGTGCAGACAGACAGCACACTGGAGTTTAAGTAATGCACTAAATAGGGAGCAAGGGAGCATCCTATAGCTCTCCTATAACTGTTCTGAGACCAGTGCAGACAGAGAGCACACTGGAGGTTAAGTCATAACTAAATAGGGAGCAAGGGAGCATCCTATAGACAGACAGCACACTGGAAGTTAAGTCATGCACTAAATAGGGAGCAAGGGAGCATCCTATATCTCTCCTATAACTATTCTGAGACCAGTGCAGACAGACAGCACACTGGAGTTTAAGTCATGCACTAAATAGGGAGCGAGGGAGCATCCTATATCTCTCCTATAACTGTTCTGAGACCAGTGCAGACAGACAGCATACTGGAGGTTAAGTCATGCACTAAATAGGGAGCAAGGGAGCATCCTATAGCTCTCCTATAACTGTTCTGAGACCAGTGCAGACAGACAGCACACTGGAAGTTAAGTCATGCACTAAATAGGGAGCAAGGGAGCATCCTATAGCTCTCCTATAACTGTTCTGAGACCAGTGCAGACAGACAGCACACTGGAAGTTAAGTCATGCACTAAATAGGGAGCAAGGGAGCATCCTATATCTCTCCTATAACTGTTCTGAGACCAGTGCAGACAGACAGCACACTGGAGGTTAAGTCATGCACTAAATAGGGAGCAAGGGAGCATCCTATATCTCTCCTATAACTGTTCTGAGACCAGTGCAGACAGACAGCACACTGGAAGTTAAGTCATGCACTAAATAGGGAGCAAGGGAGCATCCTATAGCTCTCCTATAACTGTTCTGAGACCAGTGCAGACAGACAGCACACTGGAAGTTAAGTCATGCACTAAATAGGGAGCAAGGGAGCATCCTATATCTCTCCTATAACTGTTCTGAGACCAGTGCAGACAGACAGCACACTGGAGGTTAAGTCATGCACTAAATAGGGAGCAAGGGAGCATCCTATATCTCTCCTATAACTGTTCTGAGACCAGTGCAGACAGACAGCACACTGGAAGTTAAGTCATGCACTAAATAGGGAGCAAGGGAGCATCCTATATCTCTCCTATAACTGTTCTGAGACCAGTGCAGACAGACAGCACACTGGAAGTTAAGTCATGCACTAAATAGGGAGCAAGGGAGCATCCTATATCTCTCCTATAACTGTTCTGAGACCAGTGCAGGCAGACAGCACACTGGAGGTTAAGTCATGCACTAAATAGGGAGCGAGGGAGCATCCTATATCTCTCTATGCACTTACTGCATTTTGTTGTTGTTGTTGTTTTTGCATGTTTATTAGGTGCTACTAGTTACAAAACAAAAAGGGAAATGGCAAATGCACACCGCAGTCACACTCGAGTCTCAGGAGGTTAAAGCAGTTTACCTGCTTCCCTACATTACTCATGCCAACATTGATGTTTTCAAGTACTTTTATGAGAGCTTTCAGTTAGAAACAGTAACACCACATGACATTTTGCACTTTAAGCCCCATAAAAAGATCAGCATTTAAACACATTAAATGCAAATTACTCTGAACTCATCATCAGAAGTGGCGTATTCAAGTAATTGTATTACTCGTGCAAAAACACTGTGTCTCTGTGGTGCTATGAAAATTGGTCTGTTTGTTTCGTGCAAGACAATAACATTGACTCGACCAATGCCGTGAGTTGGGGGCGGGACTATCAGTTTCTTTGCCCAACGGCAGAAACAGAGAGCTGTTTTTTTTCCGTTTGGTGACAGAAATTACATCTTTTTTAATGCATCTGGGCCAAAAAATGACCCTTGTTATGAAAACAAATCCTGTTTCCGTTAGAGTTCGATGAATCGTGCAACGTAGGGTCGATTTTGATTTCATGTTGTCTTTGACATGGTTCAGCAGTTCAGCAAGTGAATCTAAGACGTCAACGAACACATTCCCCCCTTTGGTCAGAGTTGCATAAGCAGAATACCGAAAGCTGATGGGAGGAAATGTGTCAAACCAAAAGGCAGGTGAAATCTGGGATGCAGGAGGCAGCGAGCGCTGACACACACCTTTCTTGAAGCGTCTAGGTTTCGGTGGTGGAGCGGGGCGGCGTGGAAGCTGTGCATGTAAGCGGGCATCTTTATGAAATTTAAAACAGGACACGAGGAAAAAAAACACAAGTAGCAGACAAGAATGAATGAGAAGGCAAAAGAAAAAAGCAAAAGCATCACAAGAAAATAACTAAAGCTGGAAAAAGAGAATAATAAGCGTTAGCATCAGCACTGAGACACCACAGCGAGAAGAGTAAAACCGCCACTGCAGCAAAGCGCTCGGCTTCATCTATTCATGCTTGTGAAGTTGTTCTTTGGAACTGCAGTGTGTTCACACAGTGACACAACCACAAAAAACACAACAACAGCAGGACTTTGGCATTTCTGTAGAGATATAATTTGATGGCCGTGAACGACAAAACCTTCTGAAATGAAACCGAGTGACAATGGTTTTAAAAAATGGCCAAAACAGCTAAAACGAAAAATGTACATTACACATCCAGATAAATGACATGGTGCTCCATTAATATGAAATGCAAAACTGATCTGTTGATTTCAAATAACATAACAGAGATGTTAGATTTATATCATTTATATGACTATTTATAGGGTTCCCACACTTTTTGACCCATTCATTTTTAATGACATTTAAAAATCTTTTTGATTCGCTAGACCAATACATGGACTCGAGCGATTTGCTTGCAAACATGACATTACTATGGCTTTCTCACTATGTTCAAAGCTGTTCAAACATGTAAAATTGGAGTGGGAAAGAGCATTAAACAGGAGATGTTTAACTTTCAAAAGCAACCTGAATTCAAGGGAAATCTATTTAGCTTGAAATCCATTTTAAAGCTGGTTTCAACAAGAGTGACACCACATAAACAGCGTACAAGAGATTTAAAGGGTTCGTTCACCCAAAAATGAAAATGATCCCATAATTTACTCACCCTCAAGCCATCCTAGCTGTGTTTGACTTTCTTATATCAACCAAACACAATCTGCGTTATATTAAAACATGTCCTGCTCTTCCAAGCTTTATAATGGGAGTGAATGGTACCTTAGATTTTGAAGCCCAAAAAAGCGCATCCATCCATCATAAAATTAATCCATACGGCTCCAGGGGGTTAATAAAATCCTTCTGAAGTGAAGTGAAAAATATCCATATTTATAACTTTATAAACCATAATCAGGGGCGGCTGTGGCTCAGGTGGAGGTGCGGGTCGGTCGACTTTATTAACCCCCTGGAGCCGTATGGATTACTTTTTTTTTTTTTTTTCAATTATCTTTTTATTGATTTTTAACATTTTGTTAACAGACAAAAAAAAAAAAATAAAAAAAAAAAAAAAATAAAATAAATAAAATAAAATAATAAATAAATACAAATAATAATAAGTAAATATACATATAAAAATAACGATAATAATAATAAAATACAGCAAATTAAATCAAGTCAATCCGTGGTCACAGATCACAGTTCATCCTTTATGAATGATATATAAACATGCCAAACCCTGTCATGGCATAGTAGTGTCAGAGGTCCATAAGCGGTTCCCATATCCTTCGGAAGGCATCCCCCTTATTTTTTAGGGCGTATGTACGTTGTTCCAGTCTTAGAGTTTCATTATGGATTACTTTTTTGATGGATGGATGTGCTTTTTTGGGCTTCAAAATCTAAGGTACCATTCACTCCCATTATAAAGCTTGGAAGAGCAGGACATGTTTTAATATAACTCCGATTGTGTTTGGCTGAAAGAAGAAAGTCACATACAGCTAGGATGGCTTGAGGGTGAACTAACATTCAAAACAGATTCCATTGAGATGGACGTTGGTATGCTGCAAAGCTAACAGCTCAATCCTCAAATTAGAGCAAGCAAAATAAGCTAATCGTGGGTAAAAATGGAGCATTTTTTAACAAGTACAGCAACACCTTTCAAAGCTGAATAAATAATGTTTATATTTTCCCTTCACATTCATATTTAGCTTGTCATTATGTCATCTGTGAAGAGTGATGCATGCAATCTTGCCTTTAATTTTAGACAAAGATGATATCTTCTAAATCAGCATCATTTTGCTGCATTCTGTTTGGGTCTTAAAGGTATAGCTCACCCAAAAAATTTAATTCAGTCATTGTTTACTCACCCCTGTGTTGGTATAACCCTATACGACTTTCTTTCTTTTTCTGAACACAAAGGGAGACATTGTGAAAACAATGATGTGCTCAGTGATGTCATACAATGGCAGTTTATGGTGACCACCTCTTCAAGCTTCAAAAGAACACAAAAGTATCATTCAGAAGTCTAATAAATTATTCATGAGACTCATGATTGTTCTGAAGGAGCAAGACATGGAGTGGTGGTGGCGTAGTGGGCTAAAGCACATAACTGGTAATCAGAAGGTTGCTGGTTTGATCCCCACAGTCACCACCATTGTGTCCTTGAGTAAGACACTTAACTCCAGGTTGCTCCGGGGGGATTGTCCCTGTAATAAGTGCACTGTAAGTCACTTTGGATAAAAGCATCTGCCAAATGCATAAATTACATGATTTGGTGAGAAACATACTGTCGATCTCCTGTGCGCATTTATGAGTCTGCACAGGAGCTTGCATGAGAGCAACAGTAGTTACGCTGCTGCTTGCGAAGTGGGGCGTTCAAGCGAAAGCTTCAACAGGACCACCAGTGATATTAACAACAGAAAATGTGACTCCAGCCAGGTCTCCTAAGTAACCAAATTGGCCCGGTTGCTAGGGAGGGTAGAGTCACATGGGGTAACCTCCTTGTGGTCACGATGAGTGGTTCTCGCCCTCAATGGGACGTGTGGTAATTGGAGGCAACTGAGACTTGTCCTCTGCCACACGGATTAAGGTGAGTAACCGCGCCACCGCGAGGACCTAGTAAGTAGTGGTGGGAATAGGGCATGCCAAATTGAGGAGAAAAATAAATGATACATCATTGTTGCACATAAACCAAAGAGCAGAACTTACAAAACATGTCTGAAGAGTTTGTAGCCAAAAAATAGATGCATTTCTATGCCCAGCCTTATTTATTTGAACCAGAGTCCCCAATCAAACAGAGAGATGGCGCTGAAGGTAGCTAGTCACACCGTGTCCTACTCAGATGCCAAACGACACACTCACTTTTTGTCCTAAGCAGCTGCGGACATGCAACGGGACATTCTGTCGAATGCTTCGTTTCTATATTTGGCGTCACGCCTGGTCCGCCATGAACTGGTACTGGTTCAAAACGCTGTGCCCCCTTGGATAGTATAGTGTCTCTCCTGGTGCCCAACACAGACTACGTAACATGTGTATATGGAGCGGCAGTACTTATAGCTACCTTCAGCCTCCTCCATCACACTGTTTGATTGAAGACTCCAGTTAAAATAAACAAGGCTGGGCATAGAAATGCATCTATTTTTTGACTACAAACTCTTCAGACATGTTTTGTAAGTTCTGTTCTCTCGTTTATGTGCAGCAATGATGTGTTTTCTGTTGTTAATATCGCTGGTGGTCCTGCTGAAGCGAAACGAAACAGGCTTTCGCTTGAACGCCCCACCTCTCCCACAAGGATCTCTAAAGCTCGCGTGCAGACTCATAAACGTGCACAGGAGATCAACGGTCAGTCAAGAGTTTAACTTAATTATACATTAGATTTCTGTTTGTTTCTCATCAAATCTTATCGTATGCTTTCATAACAATCATGAGTCTCATGAATAATTAATTAGACTTCTGAATGATACTTTTGTGTTCTTTTGAAGCTTGAAGAGGTGGTCACCATAAACTGACATTGTATGACATCACTGAGGAACAACATTTATCAGTTTATAAGTAAGAAAGTCATACGGGGTTATAACAACACAGGGGTGAGTAAACAATGACTGATTTTTCATTTGTGAGTGAACTGATCCTTTAATGTTGGGTGTGTACCTACACTATGAAGCCTAGAAAAGTTGCCTAGGTAGGCAGTACACTAGATTTGCTGTACATCAGCAGACTAGTCCAATAAATTCCTGTTTTACGTCTCAAAGCATCTATATATATATATATATATATATGTGGTACGTGTATATTGCTGTTTGAAGTGCGCAGTGTTAAACACACCTATCTTTTCCATCGACGCCTCCGTAGAGAGGAAGCCCTGCACCAGGAGCTGGTCTCTGGTCTCCTCATCATCCACCTGGATCTCTGAAACCATATTACACGGCACGTAACCATGACGACCACCTGCCTCACCACGGTAGAAACCATCTGCATCTTTGTCCCCATAAACCTGCAGAAGGGGAAATGGTTCAGATTTCACACAAGCAAAATAGTCATGACCGGGCCAAGTTTGGTGACCCCCCCCCCCCCCCCCTCCCCCCTCCCCTTATTTTAGAAAAGCTTTTGCACCTTAATAATTTGTCCTTCTTTAAAGGGAAGTTCCTCTTCTGCAGCATCAGGATTGGGTGACATCACAGCTGGGTCATACGGGAAGAGAGCAACAAAGATCCTCACCTCATTTTCTCCAGGTGCCCTGGACTCTGCAAACACACACACACACACACACACACACACACGCACGCACACACATAAGTCAGTACACTGATGACCGTTCCCTCTCCCCCCGCCTGTAGAAGTGTAATGGCTCGGTCCAGGCGTGTCCTTAAGTGAGGTAATCATGCTAAAACCTCCTGATCCTAATCCGCCATGAGTCGATTGAGAAACGTGCACGAACGATCCAAAGGCAGAGAGAGAGAGAGAGAGAGAGAGAGATGCACAGATGGCCATCCACAAACTTCAACACTTCTCAAAAGCGTGATATGGACAAGACTCAAACTACAAAACATACAGTTATCCAACGAAACTTTTAGAAACATTTTAAAACAGATAGTTCTGTTGCTGGACATTGATTGGTCAATACAGCGTTCCAGTTGAGCAAAAATACACAAAATAGTGTGTTAGGACCTATTAACCTTAAAGAACTTTAAGAAATATTCACTTAAGCTTACATGGATGTGACTTAATGCATTTGCTTCATAAAATAGTGATTTCATGTAGTAACATTTAAAAAAACGAACGGCACTATGGGCATAAAAACACCCTTCTAGCCATGCCTATATTTACAATAATGCATGAGCTTTTATATGTTTTCACTTCAATTTACAACCCATGATATGCAAACAATATTGATGATAACGGCATTAATCAAAGGAATTGAATAAATCACGTGTGCGTTCAATGCATATCTTGAAAGCACAGTAAGTTGCACAGTAAATGTCTGCTAATAAACTCTAAATGCAATTGAATTCTAACAACATCCTAAAGCCACCTGTTTCTAGGTCAGGGGTAAAGGGTTAGGGGTCAAGGGTAGGTTGCAATCCAGAGTGGTGTAATCTGTGGTGGTAATAGGTGTCTGTCATGTTTGCGTTTCGCTCCAGCGCTGAGATGTACTCTATCTCATTAGTGAAGATCAGTAGCAACAATCAAGGGCAGAGCAAAGAGACCATGCAGCTTGTTAACAAAGGGTGTGCATCAAGCAAACAAGGCACACACACACACACACACACACACACACGTGTAGATTACTGAAATGCATCTGACAAAGCGTCATTTTGGAGACATGTGCAAAGGGAAACGTGATCCATAAATAACTAAATTAAGTTAGTGTGTGTCAGCTATGATTAGCTTAATATAAACATTAGAAGTCTATTGTATTGTGTGAGTGTGTGTCTGAATGTGCACTTGGGGAAGGACCGTTTAGGGCAGCATCGCAAATGAGGACACAGAGACTTAAATGCACCTGCAGGCTAAAAGAGAGGAGGAATATGGAGCAACACAGAAAGAGAAATGGACAGAATGGACAACTGAGAGGTGCCAAGAATGTGATCTAATTTGGAGATGTGCACAGTACACAGAGAGCTGCTGCGGTCAGTGATCATCGCGGTAACTATTTTCATAGCGGCCACTTCCTCCTGTGTCGTGACAAGCTGTTTGGAGTTAAGCTCTTCTAGAGAGAGAGAGAGAGAGAGAGAGAGAGAGAGAGAGAGAGAGAGAGAGAGAATGAGGAATAAAAAGTGTTCTTAAGAATCTCACCTCTTGGCAGTCTAATTTCAGAGCGTGTCGATTTCAGAGTGACATCACATGGGTTGCACCACGCTGCACCTGTATCTGCCAGTGATGCTTCTCTGCCCGGTGACTCCTGATTTGAGAAACATAAACTGTTACAGACTGGTACAGGAGAAATCCAGTAACACAATTCCATCACACGAGCATAAAAGCAAAATCACAAAAACTGCATGTACTACCACACACAAACATTAGGGGCTCCAGACCACGGTCCAAATCACCGAGATAACATTTTCACCCATTCTGATGGTTGATCATTAACTGAAGCTCCTGACCCGTATCTGCATGATTCTATGCACCGCTTCCACACGACTGGCTAATTAGATAAACGCATGTGTGATTGTTGGTGCGAGACGGGCTGGTTTGAGTATTTCTGTAACTGCTGATCTCCAGGGATTTTCACACACAACAGAAGAATATCATCTCTGAATGCTGTTTTGAGATGCGGGTTGGCGCTGTTTTGGCAGCACGAGGAGGACCGAAACAATATTAGGCAGGTGGCTGTTAATGTTGTGGCTGATTGGTGTATGTTCTAGTATGTAACTTAGCTTGATATTGGAACATTAACCAAAAATCACTGCTGTAAAGGAAAGTAAAGCCATGCAATTTGAAGACGTGATTATAGATCATATTGCCCTTGTCTGTTAGCTTTGAGGCTAACATATGTATGCTAACATTCTCCAAAAAGTTGACGAAACGTTATGCGAATAGCTTTTTCTTCCAGGTAAATGGACCAAAAATATTGATGACTCATCTTGTTTGCATGGTGTACACATTTTTGTCCACTAATAGCAACTAGATTTTGAGATATTGTAAAGATGTCAATCTTGGTCACAGCCTGGAGCCTTGAAACACATACAAACACTCTATTGAAAGCAACACCCTGCTGGACAATCCAGCGTAAAATTGTAGCTGTGTTTTAGAATATAGTAGCTAGTTTCTAGTGGGTCCATGCTGGCCATGAGCTGGTCGACCAGCTACCATATTCCAAAACACAGCTACCAACTTAAACTGCGTTTTCTTGCAGGGTTTGATTCAAGGTCAACAGAGAAAGCATTTGGGGTTGTCTGCAGCAACATTACATTACAGCAGGTTCAACATACTGCAGTTGTACATACAGTGTTACCCTGAACAGTCACAGCAGTTTTTGGAAAACTTTGACAGAAGATGTCAACAACAAATGGGATAAGAAACACCCCATTTCTGGCATGCAAGGGATATTCAGTAGAGCACATAAAGCTTTTCTAACTGAACACTGGAAAGGTTGGACATAGGACAAACACGCACCGTAGAGCCATCAGCAACAAATTCAAAGATGCCTTGACTCGAGACAGGGAAATGGGGAGACTGTAGGGTACAGTCAACTGCACGGAACTAGATATTTAGGCTTAAACCTTTTGCATCCACTGTAAATCAGTTTTTGAGACTCATTGTGTACATGGTGGAATCTTATATTACTGTTACCACATGACACTGATATGGTGTGGGATTGTGGCCAAAGTTCGGTGCCAATAGGTGGAAGTTTGCTGGTTCAAATCCTGTAAGGAACAAGCTGTGAACCATCAAAATTGTGACCTTAAGCAGTCAACCATTGGGGGATTGTCCCTCTACAAATGCAATTGAAATGATTACTCCAAGCAGACATTCTGAGCAGTCTATCTGTGATACTAAATGCTTTGTTTCAGGAACTCAAATGGCAGAGCACAACACTATCAACGGCAAGGTCATGGGTTCAGTTTCCAGGGACTGCATGGTCTTATAAAATGTACACTCCAATATATGCATCAGATAAATACCTTCCAAATACCCCAAATGCATATATGCAAACACTATGTATGTTGAGCTATAGTGTATAGATGAGAACATTGACTGGAGTGAGTAAGAACTTGAGCTTGTCTTCGCTTTTAGGATGCAAAAGATTTCAGCCATGTCCAAAATGGATGAGCTGGTTGTCAAGGGAATATGGTAAGAGTATAACAAGAAGACGGACACACCCATGAGCGGTTGCTAGAGGGCAGCTCTGGTTGAGGTCTGCTTGTCAGGGGCAGGTGGTGGTAGTCATGGTTACCACCCTCCACCCACCACTCCGCGCTCATCTGCTCAAGCACCACCTCTCCAGGATCAAAGACCTGAGTTTCCTCATCGGTTCCGTATTCTATGTCAATCTCGGATGAGGTTCCAGTGGGTGAATTTACGCGACGTACGGTCTTGCTAATCAAATACGGTCCCTGCCCTGCTCCTGATGACCCTGCAACCCCAGCATGGTTACGGAGTAGGGCCTCTCTCCTGAGTTGATCGCCATGGCCTTTGTGCGGTGTGTGGCGGACACATTGACTCCCAGAGCTAGGCCCGGTGTACAGATTACTATCCGAGTCCAACTCCACATCTTCTTCATCAAGATAGTTAATGGTGTCCACCATGTCAGCATAATGCACTCTAGGTCGAGGCCTGACTGGAACCGTCCCTCTGTACCTCACTACAGGCAATTCGTATCTTGTTTCATTGGGGGAATGTTGATGAACCTCATGTCCACGTAATCGCCCCTTGCCTGAAGCAGCCCGGCCTGGAGATGGTCTAGTGTGGGGCTCCGATTCGGTGTTGTCTTCTTCTTCTGTGACCTCTGGGATGCTGAATAGCTGCTTGTTGTGGTAGGCCTGAGGAGGGAGCTTTATAATCCTTTCCAAAATATCTTCATCGCTGTCAGTTTCCCACATTTCAGACTGGGGTCATATTAGAAGAACGTTGGGAGTTATCAGGGTGAAGAGGGCATAGGTAAAGGGCAAGAAGAGAGATCGAGAAGTGTACGCATGCATGCCCATACAGAGGTGAGGTAAAGGATGTTTTTTGGTGTCAAAAAAGGAAAATAGAAGAAAATGAGAGAAAAAAACAGAAGAAAATTAAAATGCAACAGAGGAAATATTAGAACAGAAAGAACAAAACTTATAGATAAGAACGGAAGAGTCCTAACCAGGCACAATGCAACAAGTTTCCACATGAGTAATTTGTTCACATTAAAAGCAAACAAGAAGCGTGCCAACACAATCACAGCCAATCAGAACATATCGGTTGTTTAATTTGTAGTCATGTTGAGCAGGATTTAGTACCAATGAGATTTCCCATCACATCTGCAACTGACAAAATGTCCTGTGACTTGTCACCATTATGGCTGGTTAGGACAAAAACTTACATTTACGTAAACAGCTTTCATCGCTTTGTTAGGACATTGTTGAAGACTAAGTCCCTTCAGTTAAAATCTATTGCGTAGCAAAGCTTGCGAGACACTGAGTAAAGTAGGTGTTGACTGGTGAGATGATTCACCAATCACAGGACTTTTACTATGTATAACTTCACGAGAGGACTCCAAAGGTTTAAGGAATTCTACAGTTCATGTGCAGGTACATACCCTGCCTGTTGGAACTGTACTGTAACCTCTGGAGGGGTTGTCAACGATAGGTTCAGAGTACAGGTCTTCCTCCTCTTCCTCCAGGATGTCAGACAGGTCGGATCGACTGCTCTCTCCATGGTAGTCTGGAGGAGGGTCCATAAGACCACCAGCATACACCTGACAGACAAAAATAACTTTACCACAGGCTTCTGAGACAATGGGTCAAAACTCTACGTGTCTAAATCCACATTTGGAGCAATGATCAAATTAAGCTCTACCACTAACTCAAACCATAAATCTTGCCTCAAATGCCCAAAGTATACTTCAGTTTTTTTCATGCAGCTACGTCTCACGCACAAGTGTGCACGATGCTAATTTTTGTCATCGTGCAGCATAGTTTTTCTAGACATGTGGACAGCTCTTGCCAATGTTCATCATCTGTACATGCGCCTGGTGTTGACTGTACTAAAGAGTATCACAAAACAGTAATTGTGCACATGCGTCAAGCGTGTCAATCGGACTCGTGTTCAAACAATTATACATTAAAAGGCTAGTGTGTTCAACTTTGTATGAGACGTTACTGCACACTGAAAAACTAAATATATCCTAGCCTTAACCCTTACACCTAATGCTGACCCTAACCCCTGGTTTTCATTCCTACATGCAGTTCCAAAACCCTAACTTTCATCAACGTTATGTTCTAACTTTGAATCCGTATTTATAACCATGATCCCTAATCTCCAACCCTTAACCCTGCCCCTGACAAAGCGGAAGGGGTCCTTTCCTCCCTACGCCTAACCCCAAACCCTAACTTCCAACCCAAAATCCCAACTCTAACCCCTAGTTACAACCCTGACTCAGGCCTTGACCCCCACCATTTAATTGAACCTGGACTTTAAACCTCAGCCTAAAATGTATCCCTAACCACAGCCTCTACTCCTACTCCTACATACAAATTGTCACCCTAATCTAAATTCTTAACCCAAACCTTATGGCAGGGCTGGACTGGTAATCTGGCATACTGGGCAATTCCCGGTGGGCCGACGCACTTTGGGGCTGATCAGATGCGGACTGGCCATTGGGAGAATCGAGCGGGCCAGAGGGTTGCAAATGAGCCACAGCGTTATACATAACGTACCTCAAAACAGTGGCATGATATGCACCCCCCACTCAACTTTAGTTGCTATGTAAAATCCCAGGCCGATTTCTCTTCCCAGTCCAGCCCTGCCTTAAGGCTAGGGTATCCTTCGTATTTCCATGCGCCTTTCCGTCTTGCACAAGGTTGAGCGCTCTAGTCTTTTAAAGTTGACTCTTTTGTCCACAGTCGGTACGAATGCACACTATGACTGCTCTGTAATACTCTTTAGCACAGTCAACGCTGCAGATGTGCACAGACACGGACTGTCTACGTTTTCTTAAAAACTGGGCTGTCATGTGCAATGTTTGTGAGACAACTTCACCAAATGCTGATTTTAATGCCCTACCTCATACTTCTTACCAGTGGCGGCTGGTGATAATTATTTTTGGGGGGGCGCATTTTTTTTTACACTTTATCAAGGGGGGCAAATAAATACAAAGCAGTACAAAAAAAGCATGTTGACTAAATTTTGATGATCTTTATTTACATTTCAGACCAACAAAGCAGTACAAAGAAGTACCAAAAAAGCAGGTTTCCTACTTGAACATAAATGTTACTCTTCTTTCTTTCTGGTCAGCAAATTTCTCAATTACTCTCTGATTAAAGTCAGTCATCTCCGAAACAAGTCTCTTTTCCATGGACAGCAATGCTAATGCATTCAGCCTCTCCTGGGTCATGGTGTTTCTGAGAAAAGTTTTTATTTTTTTTGGTCACCTCTTCGTTGTGCCTTCTAATGCCAATCCTGTAGCCTTCATCTAGTTGTTCAGCAATGTTTACTCTGCCCAAAAACGTTAGTTTCATGCTATTATCAAGATGGCTGCGGCTACTTTCATGACGTTTGCATTTGTCAGATAGGTGTTTGAGGTCTCTTACCCCCGTTGTTGTCCACAAAACTTCAGTGCAGACACTTTGAAATAAAAGACAGGGAAAACAAAACAGGGAATTGCTAACATCACATCCAGTCAGCCACCTCCGTTTCTCATAACAAGCGCGGGTGAAGCTTCGTGTATAGCTTCGTCCTCTGTCACTGGCCTGCTGCTGGATTTGTAAATCTGGTTGGTCCGGTCCGAGATCCTTTATCCTTTTTTTTTCTTCCAGCGAAAGCCTTGTGAAAGGGTTTTTTTGCAAATAAATTACAGAATTTGGATTAACTGCTGCCATTGTTTTTACAAAAATGCTGGTCAGCCTAGCAAGGTTTTGGCGGAGTCGGAAGTGGTGTCGCCTGCGCACTCACACTCGCAGTACTAGCGTAAAGTGAATGACAGATGACGAGAACCAATCAGATTTGATAAAATAACATGTATCCAATTCTGATTGGCCAGGGACGCAACGACTTGCGCCCGGAGGAGAATCTTTAAGAAACCAATTAGAGACCAGCTTCAGGTCACATGCTGCCCGAAAATTTAAAGTCTCACATAGACATCCATTTGTCCGGCGTCCCTCGCCCATGAAACCGCATGAAATATATTGAAAAACATATAAAATAGTTGACCGATAAAAGCCAGTTTTTATTAAATGCTGCTTTTCTTACTACCAGCCGGCACATCGTATGAATAAACTATTTTAGTTTTGTATTTTTATATAATTAATTTTGTACATGTATATTTCTGGAAACTTGATATGGGGGCGGCGCCCCAGCGCCCTCTATTGACAAGCCGCCACTGCTTCTTACCCCAAACACCAACTCCCAACCCTAAATCCAAACACCAACCCAAAGTTCCAAATCTGAACCTTTTTTTAAATCCAGCCCTTGTCCCCCGCTCTTCAACTAACCTGGATTCTCATTCTCAGGCCTAAAATATATACCAACATAGTCCCTATTTTCCTACATTTGAATCCTATCTCTAGCCTCTATTCTTAACACAAGTAAACACATTAAACTTTTGAAGCCCACTTATATGGGACATTCCTACAGTTTCCCCAATAGAAGTTTATGCAATTTTAATTTCAACCAATTTAAATTTGAATACGCTTGTGGAAAAGAATAAAGACTATAATGTTACACACTGCTGTTATGTCATGAAACTGTGACCTTAAACTGATGATATAAGATATATGTTTCATGAACCATTTAAATATGGCACTACATGTCAAAAAGATTGCCGACCCCTCCTCTAAACCAATAACCTATTTCTTAAGCCCACAACTTTCCCATTTCAAAATCCCAAATCCAGATCCTGAACCACACATGCTGTCAGAGCTGGTCCTAGTCTGTGGATTATGGCCCACGGTTAACAAAAGTATCATTAAGGTGATTCCCTTTGTGAATAAATTTGAATATTAGGGAATATAGATTAATTCTGTAAGCTATACTAAAGCCAAGATACTCAACAAGATACTCAACACATAGAGAAGTCTCTAGATATGCTTTGTAAACTGACCTTTATTCGCGGTTGAGGTACAGGCCGCAGGAACTCCTCTATTGATACTAGCCTGGTGTTCTCTCTGTCCTCCTCAGGCTCTGACTCGAAGGGTGATGGATTGGGAGGCCTCAGTGGATGCGTATCTGGCACATCGAGAGGGTCCTTCCCAGGGATGTTGACTTTGGGTGTGGTAGAACTGGGCGGTGGCGTGTGAAGTTTGGTATGGGGGTCCTCTAGAAAGTCGGAGAGGGAGGCAACAGGACGCTGGGCACCGGGAGCGTCTGTCTCTTTACAGGGGTTCATTGCAGTAGGGGCCACATTGGAGTGCACTGGCACTGATGCAGGTGCAACAACAGTAGCGGGCATAGGCGCTGACATTGCCATGGGTGGTTGTGCAGCCATGGACACAGGCACTGCCATGGATGCTGGGGTTGCCATGGGTGCTGGCATGGTCAAGGGAGTGGGCACAACCATGGATGCTGGTGTGGCAATGGGCACTGGCATGACTACAGTTGCACTTACCTGTTGAGAGAGGTGTTGTATTAAATTCACAATTTAAGAATGTGACGACACATGCAGAATATCACTCATGTTTGCACAAATATATCCAATTCCTGGCCACTCCTATACCCACATATGCCAAACCACTACACACAATTTACAAGATGGAGCCACAGATGGCAGCCTCGGTGTGGAGCTCTCCAATTCTTTTGTTGTTTTTGTTTGTTTGTCCTGTGTTTAGTCATTTTTTTCCCATTCAGTTTTACCAGGGATGAACTGCTGAACATTAGGCAGCACATACCAGATAATATTTCCCGGTTTTTGACTATTTGGACGTTTTGCTGGACATTTTAGTCAGAGGCACAGCTGTGTTGTTCAAGCGTGCAATGAAACACAAGCAAGTGATGCGAGCCAGCGCGCTGGTCAAACTTCATCAGCAAGGCTTTCGAACAGTGCTGCCGAGAATACATCTAGAGAATCTCCAATCTCTTCCTAACAAAACAGACGGACTACCTCTCCACACCCATACAAATTAGGACTTTTCAAACTCTGCTGCCTTGTGCTTCACAGAAATCTGAGTGAGTGAAGCCATTCTGAACAGCACGTTACATCTGCTGGGCTTTCAACTGTTCAGTGTGGATCACATTGCGGAGATAACAGGGAAAACGAGAGGTGATGGAACATGCTTTTACATCAATGAAAGTTGGTGTACAATGTTAAAGAAGATGTGCTGTCCTAATTTTTAAGTGCTCTTTATCAACTGTGAGCCTTTCTACCAGCCGCAGGAGTTTTCCTCGTTTATTCTGGTGTTTATATTTCTGAACAAGCATGTGTTAGTGCAGCTCTGGAACAGCTGGCTGATCAGATTACAGACATGGAACAACAATAACCTGACTCACTTTTTATTATTCTCAGCAATTTTAACAGAGGCAATCTCACCCGTGAACTGTCAAAATACAGCCAGCACATTACATGCCCCACCAGAGACAGGAATATAATGGATCACTGCTACACAACATTAAAGGATGCATATCACTGTATCCCTAAAGCCGTTTGGGACTTTCTGATCAGTGTCTGGTTCAACTTCTTCCAACCTACAGGAAGAAAATTAAATCAGCTAAATATGTAGTAAAGACTGTAAAATGATGGACCAATGAAGCAGAGCTGGAACTACAAGCCTGCTTTTCTACATTGATTGGAGTGTTTTTAAAGCTACAGACACCAATCTGGATGAGCTCACAGATACAGTAACATCATATATCAGTTTCTGTGAGGACATGTGCATTCCTACTAGGACTAATTTAACATACAGTAATGACAAACCATGGTTTACAGCAGAGCTCAGGCAGCTTCATCAGGCCAAAGAGGATGCGTACAGAAGTGGGGATAAAATATTGTATACACACTGACAAAAGAGATCAGAGTGGCTAAAAGTAGTTATCACTACTGTCGTCTCACACCCCACACCGCTCTGACTTTTACTTCACACAAACATCAAAACCTCCTGTAACCACCCTTCTCCCCCTCCTGCTATTCAACTTGCACTTAAGATCTGTGAAGAAGATGTGTTCCTGGTATTCCGGAAACAAAAGACTTCATGACCACACTTTTGTGGTCATGGAGTCATTTGAGAGATGGCCCAACTGAAGGACATCACTGTACCCTTTCTGGATCCACTACAATTTTCTTACTGTGCAAACAGGTCTGTGGATGATGCAGTCAACATGGGATTGCATCATATCCTGCAACATCTGGACAGACCATGGACATATGCAAGGATACTTTTTGTGGACTTCTGTTCTGCTTTCAACACCGTCATCCCAGCTATTCTCCAGACTAAATTAAACCAACTCTCTGTTCCAACCTCTATCTGTAAGTGGATCACCAGCTTTCAGTTAGTGAGACTGGGAAAATTCACTTCCAGTACCTCTACAATCAGCACTGATGCCCCCAGGGACATGTGCTCTCCCACTACTCTTCTCCTTGCACACAAACGACTGCACTGCCAAGGAACCCTCTGTCAAGCTCCTGAAGTTTGCAGACGGCACTACTTTCATCTGCCTCATCCAGGATGATGATAAGTCTGCATACAGAAGGGAGGTTGAACAGCTGACTGTCTGGTGCAATCAAAACAACCTTGGGCTGAACCTGCTCAAAACAGTGGAGATGATAGTGGACTTTAGGAGGAGCACCCAAACATTGACCCCGGTCACCATTCTGAACAGCACCATGGCAGCAGTGTAGTCATTCAAGTTCATGGGCTTCTTGTACATCCTTCGTCAGTTGAGGAAGTTCAACCTGCCACAGGTGCTGCTGATACAGTTCTAGTCAGCAGCCATTGAGTCTGTCCTCTGCACTTCAATAAGGTTCAGCTACAAAATCGGACCTCAGAAGACTAAAAAGAACAGTTTGGACAGCTGAGCAGATTATTGGTTGCCCCCTGCATTCCCTTCAAGAACTGTATACTTCCAGAGTGAGGAAAAGGGCTGGTAAAATCACTCTGGATCCCACTCACCCAGCCCACTACCTTTTTGAACTGTTGCCTTCTGGCCGATGCTACAGAACACTAAGCACGAGAACTGGCACAAGAACAGTTTTTTTTCCTATCTAACTCATGAATAGTTAAAACAGCCCCATTGAGCAATAATTATATTCAATACACAGCTTAGTCTATTTATAATTATCCAACATATCCTACCTCTTCTGCCATTACATTCCCTTGCACCATCTGCATATGAAAGATTTGTATTTGTACATACGTATCTATAGATGTGCCCTTTGAGTCATCATGGCGTGACAGCCACTTCTAGGGTGAGTAGCCACTGTACTAAATCGTCTCCATGTATAGATAATTTGTCCCTAATCAGTCAGCACATTGTTGCTCTTAGATATAAATATGGCATTTTGAATAGGATTCTCAACACTACTTTAGACAGGCTTCCAAATGTTTTGATCAGATATTTACTTTCTATTAAAGCTGCACCAAACCAACAAAGTTCAAGTAGGTGGTCCTTCACTGTTGACTGGGAAACGTCAGGACATATCAGCATTTACACTACAAATGCTATGTGTTCACATGCTGACTAACTATAGTTGTTCAGACTTACTGATGAGTTAGCATGAGAAGCCGACAGTGATAGTGCTTCCTGCGCTGCCGTGGCAACCGTGAGTGGGGCAACTGATGCTGGGTTTGCCCAGGCTTCTACGTAGGACGCAGTGGGCAGATGCGCATCACGAGCGACTGCTTTTGGTGTGTTGATGTAAACTCCCCTCATTGGACCAGTGGTGTGTTCATCCATTACAGCAGCATGAGGCAGGTCAGGAGTTTTGGCAGCAGAGAGAGACGTGGCACATACAGCAGGCTCTGGGTTGGCACCAGCCGCAAGGACACTGGCGGTAGCTGGCACAGACTGGCACTGAGGCAGAGAGCCACCGGACATGATGGCAGGCAGTTTTACGGGAACATTCACAGGTAAAGAATCCACCGACTCGCCAAACGATGACATGGTGCGTACGGTGAGCTCATGGGCCTCCTGTAATGTCTGGATCTGAGATGGACCAATCAGAGCGCTGCCTGCTGTGGGTGATGACACCTCTAATACCTGAAGACAAGAGACAGAGTATGAGTTTGTATGTTTAAAACACATTGATATACTTTCAAACCGAATCCCGGTGACAGAGGACGAATCCTAACTGCCTCTGCATCAGAGACCGTCAATCCGTGCATCTCATCACGTGGCTTGTTGAGCGCGTTGCCACGGAGACATAGCGTGACTCTACCCTCCCTTGCAACCGGGCCAATTTGGTTGCTTAGGAGACCTGGTGGGGTCTAAATGGTGTGCACTTATATAGTGCTTTTTTTAACTTTAGAGTGAGTCCCATTCACACACACACACACACACACACACACACACACACACACACACACACACACACACACACACACACACACACACACACACACACACACACACACACACACACACACACACGGCACTAGCCTGCCATTGGGAGCAACTTGGGGTTCAGTGTCTTGCCCAAGGACACTTCGGCATGTGGAGTCATGTGGGCCGGGAATCAAACCACCAACCCTGTGATTAGCGGCTGACCCGCTCTACCACCTGAGCCACAGCTGCCCCCAATGGAAAGAAGGAAGTCAGTGACCGTGTTAAAAAATCTAGGATTTTTTAAAACCTGTAAATGAGTTTTAAGGTTTTGAAAAAGTAATGCTTAAAAATGTAGAAGACATATTCCAGATTTCTAAGTGACTAATCAAATGTTTTTTGACATTGATCATGTTCACTCTTTGTACATATGGCAGATTTCCTTCTTTCCATTGAAATACACAAGATGCTCTTTGGAATATTTTCAAATCATGCAGAATAACAAAATCATTGGGTTTTGTTCATGCCAGCTCCAGCACAGCAAAATATCATGTACATTTTTCATTTTACTCATTACATTACATTCACAAGTCGTCTCAGACCTTTGGACTACATTCATAATTCATAATATATGCATGACACACATGACAGTTATGGCTGCTTTCACATTTATTGACCAAAGCCTGTTTTTTATGCTAAAGATGGACTTGATGGAATCATCAATGACAGTTTATAAAAAAAACAAAAGAACTATTCTTCTGTCATTTTTAAGATTAATCAGACTAGTCAGACTCGTTCACCTTCTTCTTGTCAGCGTAGATGGTGTAGCCAGTGACTCGGACTCCATTGGATGTCCCGGCGGCA
Organism: Moxostoma hubbsi; assembly: GCA_032164185.1. Lineage (NCBI taxonomy): Eukaryota > Metazoa > Chordata > Actinopteri > Cypriniformes > Catostomidae > Moxostoma > Moxostoma hubbsi. Next base: position 21,585,870 of record JAVLUX010000215.1, on the reverse strand, counting down.
TCTATGGTAACGGGCAGCCAGCTGATCTGAGCGATTCCTGGAGACGGGCCCTGCTCCAACTGCACGTCCAGAGGTGCGTCAGGAGGACCTAAGAGACAAAGGTCAAGCCAAAGAAATTTAAACTGATATATTATCTCTCAATAAATTACTTAAATTTGAGTGCGTTCCTCACAAGAAGAAATTTACTGTGTCTTATTTTACTCCCTTGGTCCCTATATCATCAATCATTATATCAGTTTTGGGTTTGACTTCATAACTTTACACTTGCATTCATCTTCTAAAGACTTGAGATACTTCAGAAGACATGACAGCATTTCCGGTAAGGGAAAATAGTGAGCGACCTCCAGTGACACATTGACACACTCATCTCACCTGGAGTAAGGGTCGTGAAAGAGGTCACGGCGGTTTTGCGATCTCGGCACTCTGGTGGTAGCTCCCAGGCTGTGCGGTGTGGCCGGGCCTCTACTTTAATGCTGTAATGCAGGTTAGGTGTGAGGTTACTGAGGCACAGTGAATAGCATCCCGCCTTTACCAGCTCGCACTCCTCGTCGTTCAAAGACACAATGTGCACATAGTTACTGTTGCTAGGCAGCCAGGTCAGGCTGGCCGAGGTAGCAGTTACACGTTCAACACGCAGTTGCGTCGGCGCCACGCACACATTTTGGCCAACAAGTATACTGCAACGTAACTGATCTGAGTTCCCGCGCTCTGTCAAGCTCTGCACCGCTATCCGATAAGACTTCTGCGCCAAGTCCAGCCTCTCCAAAACAGCCTTAGTTTGTGTTCCAAACGGCACGTTGACTCGCAACTCGTGGTCAACGTAGACGTTATAGCTAAACACGGAACCCCAGCCCACCGGTACAAGCGGCGCCTCCCAGCCGATGATGATACTCTTGGTGAGCTGTTTGATTAGCGTAAGCTTGCGGGGGTAAGGCACGGTGTCCACCCCCACTTCCTCTAGATCCAGATCCAAGCCGTTGGTGAGGGGGGCGTTCAGCGCAGGAGTGGAGGTGTTAGCTTTGCTGTCACCTGGAGCTGATGCTGTCGTGGAGGTCTCAGTCCGCTCAGAGGAGCTGTGGGCGAAACGCAGGTGGTGGTGTTGGTGTAACCGCTCGCTACCGCTGTGAAAACTGCTCTCCTGGAAGGAATTATGGGACATATCGCCAGTCTGATGAAGTTGGATGCTCATGAAGTCATCGTCCGACACACGCTCCACAAAGTTAGAGGGAACAAGTCCTCTCCGCCCATCCATCAGTTCACCTACAGAAAGAGCAAGATGGTTTAAACACAACAGTTAGGCAGAAAGAGTAATATATACTATCAGACAAAAGTTTTGTTCACTCTTGACAGAATTTTTCCAGAAGCGTTGTGGTGTCAAGGTGGTCTTTGGCAAATTTCATTTGTGCAGCAATGTTTTTTTCAGAAAGCAGTGGCTTCCTTCATGATGTCCTGCCATGAACACCATACCTGTTTAATGTTTCCTGTATAGTAGACTCATGAACAGAGATGTTAACCAGCTCCAATGATTCCTTCAAGTCTTTATCTGTCACTCTAGGGATCTTTATTACCTCATTGAGCATTCTGCGGTGTCTCCTTTGAGTCATATTGGCTGGACGGCCACTTCTAGTGAGAGTACCTATAGTACTAAATCATCTCCATTTAAAGACAGTTTGTCTAACTGTGGACAGATGAATATCTAACAGCCACTTCTAGTGAAAGTACCTATAGTACTAAATCTCCAGAAGGTCACTGGTTCGAACCCCATGGCCACCACCATTGTGCCCTTGAGTAAGGCACTTAACTCCAGGTTGCTCCGGGGGGATTGTCCCTGTAATAAGGGCTCTGTAAGTCGCTTTGGATAAAAGCGTCTGCCAAATGCATAAATGTAAATGTAAATTTATAGACAGTTTGTCTAACTATGGACAGATGAATATCTAACGGCCACTTCTAGAGAGTACCTATAGTACTAAATCATCTCCATTTATAGACAGTTTGTCTAACTGTGGACAGATGAATATCTAACGGCCACTTCTAGAGAGAGTACCTATAGTACTAAATCATCTCCATTTATAGACAGTTTGTCTAACTGTGGACAGATGAATATCTAACGGTCACTTCTAGTGAGAGTACCTATAGTACTAAATCATCTCCATTTATAGACAGTTTGTCTAACTGTGGACAGATGAATATCTAACGGTCACTTCTAGTGAGAGTACCTATAGTACTAAACCATCTCCATTTATAGACAGTTTGTCTAACTGTGGACAGATGAATATCTAACGGCCACTTCTAGTGAGAGTACATATAGTACTAAATCATCTCCATTTATAGACAGTTTGTCTAACTGTGGACAGACGAATACCTAACGGCCACTTCTAATGAGAGTACCTATAAGTACTAAATCTCCAGAAGGTCACTGGTTCGAACCCCATGGCCACCACCATTGTGCCCTTGAGTAAGGCACTTAACTCCAGGTTGCTCCGGGGGGATTGTCCCTGTAATAAGGGCTCTGTAAGTCGCTTTGGATAAAAGCATCTGCCAAATGCATAAATGTAAATGTAAATTTATAGACAGTTTGTCTAACTGTGGACAGATGAATATCTAACGGCCACTTCTAGAGAGTACCTATAGTATTAAATCATCTCCATTTATAGACAGTTTGTCTAACTGTGGACAGATGAATATCTAACGGTCACTTCTAGTGAGAGTACCTATAGTACTAAATCATCTCCATTTATAGACAGTTTGTCTAACTGTGAACAGATGAATATCTAACGTCACTTCTAGAGAGAGTACCTACAGGTGAAACTCGAAAAATTAGAATATCGTGCAAAAGTTCATTAATTTCAGTAATTCAACTTAAAAGGTGAAACTAATATATTATATAGACTCATTACAAGCAAATTAAGATATTTCAAGCCTTTATTTGATATAATTTTTATGATTACGGCTTACAGCTTATGAAAACCCCAAATTCAGAATCTCAGAAAATTAGAATATTGTGAAAAGGTTCAGTATTGTAGGCTCAAAGTGTCACACTCTAAACAGCTAATTAATCCAAAACACCTGCAAAGGGTTCCTGAGCCTTTAAATGGTCTCTCAGTCTGGTTCAGTTGAATTCACAATCATGGGGAAGACTGCTGACCTGAGAGTTGTGCAGAAAACCATCATTGACACCCTCCACAAGGAGGGAAAGCCTCAAAAGGTAATTGCAAAAGAAGTTGGATGTTCTCAAAGTGCTGTATCAAAGCACATTAATAGAAAGTTAAGTGGAAGGGAAAAGTGTGGAAGAAAAAGGTGCACCAGCAGCAGGGATGACCGTAGCCTGGAGAGGTTTGTCAGGAAAAGGCCATTCAAATGTGTGGGGGAGTTTCACAAGGAGTGGACTGAGGCTGGAGTTACTGCATCAAGAGCCACCACACACAGACGGGTCCTGGACATGGGCTTCAAATGTCGTATTCCTCTTGTCAAGCCGCTCCTGAACAACAAACAACGTCAGAAGCGTCTCAAGCGCTCTCAAATTCCAAATTTGAGAGCAAATTTTGCACCTCATTTGGAAACCAAGGTCCCAGAATCTGGAGGAAGAATGGAGAGGCACACAATCCAAGATGCTTGAAGTCCAGTGTGAAGTTTCCACAGTCTGTGTTGGTTTGGGGAGCCATGTCATCGGCTGGTGTTGGTCCACTGTGCTTTATTAAGTCCAGAGTCAACGCAGCCGTCTACCGGGACATTTTAGAGCACTTCATGCTTCCTTCAGCAGACAAGCTTTATGGAGATGCTGACTTCATTTTCCAGCAGGACTTGGCACCTGCCCACACACTGCCAAAAGTACCAAAACCTGGTTCAATGACCATGGTATTACTGTGCTTGATTGGCCAGCAAACTCGCCTGACCTGAACCCCATAGAGAATCTATGGGGCATTGCCAAGAGAAAGATGAGAGACATGAGACCAAACAATGCAGAAGAGCTGAAGGCCGCTATTGAAGCATCTTGGTCTTCCATAACACCTCAGCAGTGCCACAGGCTGATAGCATCCATGCCACGCCGCATTGAGGCAGTAATTAATGCAAAAGGGGCCCAAACCAAGTACTGAGTACATATGCATGATTATACTTTTCAGAGGGCCGACATTTCTGTATTTAAAATCCTTTTTTTTTTATTGATTTCATGTAATATTCTAATTTTCTGAGATTCTGAATTTGGGGTTTTCATAAGCTGTAAGCCATAATCATAAAAATTATATCAAATAAAGGCTTGAAATATCTTACTTTGCTTGTAATGAGTCTATATAATATATTAGTTTCACCTTTTAAGTTGAATTACTGAAATTAATGAACTTTTGCACGATATTCTAATTTTTCGAGTTTCACCTGTATAGTACTAAATCAACTCCATTTATAGACAGTTTGTCTAACTGTGAACAAATGAATATCTAACGGCCACTTCTAGAGAGAGTACCTATAGTACTAAATCATCTCCATTTAAAGACAGTTTGTCTAACTGTGGACAGATGAATATCTAACAGCCACTTCTAATGAGAGTACCTATAGTACTAAATCATCTCCATTTATAGACAGTTTGTCTCACTGTGGACAGATGAATATCTAACGGCCACTTCTAGAGAGAGTACCTATAGTACTAAACCATCTCCATTTATAGACAGTTTGTCTAACTGTGGACAGACGAATATCTAACAGCCACTTCTAATGAGAGTACCTATAGTACTAAATCATCTCCATTTATAGACAGTTTGTCTCACTGTGGACAGATGAATATCTAACGGCCACTTCTAGAGAGAGTACCTATAGTACTAAACCATCTCCATTTATAGACAGTTTGTCTAACTGTGGACAGACGAATATCTAACAGCCACTTCTAATGAGAGTACCTATAGTACTAAATCATCTCCATTTATAGACAGTTTGTCTCACTGTGGACAGATGAATATCTAACGGCCACTTCTAGAGAGAGTACCTATAGTACTAAATCATCTCCATTTATAGACAGTTTGTCTCACTGTGGACAGATGAATATCTAACGGCCACTTCTAGAGAGAGTACCTATAGTACTAAATCATCTCCATTTATAGACAGTTTGTCTAACTGTGGACAGATGAATATCTAACAGCCACTTCTAATGAGAGTACCTATAGTACTAAATCATCTCCATTTATAGACAGTTTGTCTAACTGTGCACAGATGAATATCTAACATCACTTCTAGAGAGAGTACCTATAGTACTAAATCATCTTCATTTATAGACAGTTTGTCTCACTGTGGACAGATGAATATCTAACAGCCACTTCTAGAGAGAGTACCTATAGTACTAAATCATCTCCATTTATAGACAGTTTGTCTAACTGTGGACAGATGAATATCTAACGGCCACTTCTAGTGAGAGTACATATAGTACTAAATCATCTCCATTTATAGACAGTTTGTCTAACTGTGCACAGATGAATATCTAACGGCCACTTCTAATGAGAGTACCTATAGTACTAAACCTTCTCATTTATAGACAGTTTGTCTAACTGTGGACAGATGAATATCTAACGGCCACTTCTAGTGAGAGTACCTATAGTACTAAATCATCTCCATTTATAGACAGTTTGTCTAACTGTGCACAGATGAATATCTAACGGCCACTTCTAATGAGAGTACCTATAGTACTAAACCTTCTCATTTATAGACAGTTTGTCTAACTGTGAACAGATGAATATCTAACGGCCACTTCTAGTGAGAGTACCTATAGTACTAAATCATCTCCATTTATAGACAGTTTGTCTCACTGTGGACAGATGAATATCTAACAGCCACTTCTAGAGAGAGTACCTATAGTACTAAACCATCTCCATTTATAGACAGTTTGTCTAACTGTGCACAGATGAATATCTAATCGCCACTTCTAGTGATAGTACCTATAGTACTAAATCATCTCCATTTATAGACAGTTTGTCTAACTGTGAACAGATGAATATCTAACATCACTTCTAGAGAGAGTACCTATAGTACTAAATCATCTCCATTTATAGACAGTTTGTCTAACTGTGGACAGATGAATATCTAACAGCCACTTCTAGAGAGAGTACCTATAGTACTAAACCATCTCATTTATAGACAGTTTGTCTAACTGTGGACAGATGAATATCTAACGGCCACTTCTAGAGAGAGTACCTATAGTACTAAATCACCTCCATTTATAGACAGTTTGTCTCACTGTGAACAGATGAATATCTAACGGCCACTTCTAGAGAGAGTACCTATAGTACTAAATCATCTCCATATATAGACAGTTTGTGTAACTGTGGACAGATGAATATCTAACGGCCACTTATAGTGAGAGTACATATAGTACTAAATCATCTCCATTTATAGACAGTTTGTCTAACTGTGGACAGATGAATATCTAACGGCCACTTCTAGAGAGAGTACCTATAGTACTAAATCATCTCCATTTATAGACAGTTTGTCTAACTGTGAACAGATGAATATCTAACGGCCACTTCTAGAGAGAGTACCTATAGTACTAAATCATCTCCATTTATAGACAGTTTGTCTAACTGTGGACAGATGAATATCTAACGGCCACTTCTAGTGAGAGTACCTATAGTACTAAATCATCTCCATTTATAGACAGTTTGTCTAACTGTGGACAGATGAATATCTAACGGCCACTTCTAGTGAGAGTACCTATAGTACTAAATCATCTCCATTTATAGACAGTTTGTCTAACTGTGGACAGATGAATATCTAACGGCCACTTCTAGTGAGAGTACCTATAGTACTAAATCATCTCCATTTATAGACAGTTTGTCTAACTGTGGACAGATGAATATCTAACGGCCACTTCTAGTGAGAGTACCTATAGTACTAAATCATCTCCATTTATAGACAGTTTGTCTAACTGTGGACAGATGAATATCTAACGGACACTTCTAGTGAGAGTACCTATAGTACTAAATCCTCTCCATTTATAGACAGTTTGTCTAACTGTGGACAGATGAATATCTAACGGCCACTTCTAGTGAGAGTACCTATAGTACTAAATCATCTCCATTTATAGACAGTTTGTCTAACTGTGGACAGATGAATATCTAACGGACACTTCTAGTGAGAGTACCTATAGTACTAAATCATCTCCATTTATAGACAGTTTGTCTAACTGTGGACAGATGAATATCTAACGGCCACTTCTAGTGAGAGTACCTATAGTACTAAATCATGTCCATTTATAGACAGTTTGTCTAACTGTGAACAGATGAATATCTAACGGCCACTTCTAGAGAGAGTACCTATAGTACTAAATCATCTCCATTTATAGACAGTTTGTCTAACTGTGGACAGATGAATATCTAACGGCCACTTCTAGTGAGAGTACCTATAGTACTAAATCATCTCCATTTATAGACAGTTTGTCTAACTGTGGACAGATGAATATCTAACGGCCACTTCTAGTGAGAGTACCTATAGTACTAAATCATGTCCATTTATAGACAGTTTGTCTAACTGTGGACAGATGAATATCTAACGGCCACTTCTAGTGAGAGTACCTATAGTACTAAATCATCTCCATTTATAGACAGTTTGTCTAACTGTGGACAGATGAATATCTAACGGCCACTTCTAGTGAGAGTACCTATAGTACTAAATCATCTCCATTTATAGACAGTTTGTCTAACTGTGGACAGATGAATATCTAACGGCCACTTCTAGTGAGAGTACCTATAGTACTAAACCATCTCCATTTATAGACAGTTTGTCTAACTGTGCACTGTCCAGCCCCCCCCCTGCGACCCTGTACACAGGATAAGCGGTTGACGATGGATGGATGGATTATTATATATTCACTGTGCATTATCACATTAAGACTCAATGCATCCAAAAGCTGAAAAATGTCACTTTCAGAGGCTTTATAAGGAGTTAGGATGATAATAAGGTGCATTTCAAACTGTTCTTAGACCAGTGCAGACAGACAGCACACTGGAGGTTAAGTCATGCACTAAATAGGGAGCAAGGGAGCATCATATATCTCTCTATGCTGTTAAGTGCGTTCACTCCTAAAATCTGATCAAAAGTTCAGTTTCAGGCTGCAGAGGATGTTTGAATATCAGATAGTCCTGATTTATTGGCCACTTTATACATACCACACTTTCATTTCTCTTATTTCATAGTTTTGATGACTTTACTATAATTGTAAATTTGGAAAATAGTCATAGTAAAAAAGGGAGGTGTGTTCAAACGTTCAACAGGTAGTCTATATTCTTTTTAGAATTGAAAATAATAAACTGACCCTCATAGAAGCCGTCATCATCCATGTCTCCATAGACGTAAATATACTCTCCTGCTGTGAGCGGTAACTCCACCTCAGGG
>JAVLUX010000215.1:21527500-21572500 GCA_032164185.1 Moxostoma hubbsi | reverse complement strand
GTGGTGCTCAAACGCATTTCAGCCCTCGCAGATGTGCTCGTCCATAGACATTCAGTCTAATTTCAGGTTCATGCACCACCCCCGTTTTTATCACAGAATATCTCGGCCTCTGAGTGAACTAAAAGCTCAATCTAGGTGTCATTTGAAAGCTGACATCCTCCTCTTCGTGATGATGTAAAACATATCATCATTAATAGTCGACAACATATATTTCTGATGATGTGTTTAGCATGTTTTTCTTGCGGGACTGCGTAGTTTGTTCTGGACATCTAAGATATAACGTTGGATTATTCAGCCAAGCAAGCTCACAGATAAGTAAACAATGGCTCATATTTTAGAGAATGTACTAAGGTAAAAGCATATATAAAGTTTATAGCTATTTGTGGATTACAGCAGGAGTTATCGGAGCATAAAAGAGACGTTTGTATTTGATGTCTAACATATTTCACTTTGTGATTCTTCTGAAAATCTTTTAAACTGTGGTACTAGTGCAACAAAATAAACCATACAGTCATGTTCCTGAGACTGAGAGCTTTCATTTGATATATGACTTTAAGTGCCATTAAAATACTTTTACGTTCATATTAATATTTCTACCACATAACCACTAGGTGGCGCTAATTTGTGACGTGGAGGTTTTAAGGCCATATTTGGACATTTTAAGAAACAAATGCAGAAGTGATTGTTATCTTTGAAAAGCTCAGATTCTAAGCTTTCAAATGATACCCCATATGCCTGATGTATGTATACGGGGACTTGAGCATTTTAAACGTAAACGTTTTAACGATATAGCGCCCCCCCCCCCCCCCCCCTTTAGACTCGCCAGCAGTTCCACAGAGTTGAAGAGGTTAATATTAGTTTATAATGCATTTACTAACCTTAAGTGAAATAAGATCAATATTAATGTGGCAAGTTGTAAACGACAAATTTTCATCTGTTTATATGCGATAGAGAGAGAGCAACAAAGTAACTGCAAATATATGCATACAAGTTTCTTTGTTGCTCTCAATCTCTCGCATATAAAAAACACATGAAAATCTCTACTAGACGACATATTTCTACTGATGCACAATGTCTTCATGCTAAATTCATCATGGGTGTGATCACTGTCCATTGCACAGACTCCATGTGTTTTCATGCAGGTAAACACTGTGAAGCCTTCATTCAGGACAAACACTTAGGAGTGAACGCAGCCCAGAATAATGACCACATTAAATTGTACCAGTCTCAGTAGTGTCACAGAGGGCTTCATTACCCTCCAAACTCCAAAACGTGATCTCTTCCAAAGAGGCATCTGTGGCTGAAGAAAGAGGGAATAGTGCACACACAATCCAATTACAGATCGCTCCCACAAACACCCTAAAATAGTGGTAATAAAAGACAAGCCTCAGGCTTGAAATACTGATGAAAGTACATGAACGCAAACACTCCAAGCTAGGCCTGTTTTGAAGTTCTGAACAGGATTTCTACTACTGGATCTCTTTAGTTGCGTGCGCTCTATGATCACTTAGGGTGTAATCAGGTAGTTTTGGGTGATTCCTTTAGTGATGAGGAGAAAATTAGCATACCAGTCACACCGGGCAAGCCATTGGTCAGCTGGGTCAGACTGGGGACGGACAGCAGTTCGGCTCCCGACAGGTCAATTTTCGATGCCTGAACCCGGAATTTATCCAGTTCCTGTGAGAGCAAACCGAACTGCTCGCTCTGACTGCGGCATTTGTCCTCAAGGTCCCGAACTTTTGCCTACACACAGACAATAACATGCACATATTAATTAATATTCATAAGAGACATAATTAAAATGATAAATACATCAGCTTGTTCTGATGCGGGTGCCATTAGACAAACAAAGCAATGTGCTTGAAATGAGTGATTAGCCAATCATAGCATGTGATGATGCAATGAATGCATGCCATTTAATGGCTAACATGCTATGGCTACACTGACACTAATCATTTTAAATTTAACCCTTTAAGCTCAGATGGGCCCGCAAGGAAAAACAAATAATCATCGACATATTAATAACTACTCTTGACCAACACAAAATATAGCGAGTAACAGCTAAATATATGTCTTTGACAATTACGTTAGTGTTGCTTATATGCCGCGTTTTCACTTGTAACTTCAAGAAAAATAAAATGTACATAAAATCTCACATATCATTATTTAGAGTCAGTGATTATCTTTCAAACGAGTCCACACACAAGATAATCAGATGTATAGATCATTAGATAATCCACATGAAGCACAATGTTACATATGACCACCAGGAGATGGCGCCAAATACATGACACAGACTCAATGATGACTCAAATGACACAGAATGAAACTCATTCTGTGAAATCTCATGACTAAAATCATGTATGTATGCTATGCAAACCTTTAGTCATTGTTGTGTTTGCATGTGTAATTAGTTCTTATGTACAATTATTATCTTTTATTTGTTTGGAGATGTTTTTGGAGACTTTTCAGACACTATGATACATTATTTTTATATTGCTATAACTTTTGATTGCTTTGTTGTATCAACACAAAATGCTTCTCAGATACAGTCGACATGATTGGGAACAAAACAAAAGCAGTTTTTGGAGCCACCTTATTTACACCCAGAGATATATAAAGTTAAATCAGAAAAAAAAATGTTTGGCTCAATTTGTTTGTGATTTTCCAGCAGTTTCTTACGCTGAGAGTCTCAGAATGTATCATAATCTATATCTATATAAGTTTTTATATATAGACCAAACACTTGACCCTCCTTGTTTCTATTGTCGAGTTATAAGCTTTTAATTGTGGGTATGCCACTGAAACAGGAAATCATTTAAAACACCTTCAGAGCTTAAAGGGTTAAAAAATCTGGGGCGAATTCACTATACAGTTGCAGGCGTTACTTCAGCAGAAAAACATGCAGTTATTTGGGCGCTAATCCAGCGTAGACAGCGTGTCCAAATAACCAGCATTTTTACCAGCCAGTATTCATGCGTAGTGAATTTTCCCCAATGTTTTCAGTTTCCTAACATCATCGGATATGGAGAGCACTTTTAAAAGCCTCCGTGTGGAGGAAAACGCTGTTTCTGTGAGGATGACAGACATCACGTAGCAAAATGAATGCTTTTTAAAACAAAACTATATTAATGGGGACGTGGTCTAAAAGTGTGATTTCATAACAGAATATTTTTACACATAATGCATAATTTGTGATATTTCTCATGATTTTTCTTTGTTTTCTTCAAACATCACTTCTCTCATATCTACAGCATGCTCTTTACTAACACTTTATTAGGGGCAATACTGTTTGGTATGGTTTAGTAATTACGTGATGATTGACAAACTGATTGAAATCATATTCACAATAAATGCTGAAATGGTTTTAAACTTGGAATAATTTGTATTTTTATGTAGTCTGGCACTGGGACAAGGCTAAAACAGTAAAATCCATAAATTCCTTTATAATTACTGAAACTATAAAATTGTTAAAACTTTATCCGTAAAAGGATTTCTGATAACAGTGAACGCTGTGTTTGCTGTAACATGATATATGCAGTATTTATAGATGCACTGGGGAAAAATATCTTGTAAGAAACTGAAATATATTTCATCAGTGCTGAAATGTAGGCAGAAGGTAAGTAGGACAGTAAAAGGTTAAAGCCATTTTGCTGAGTGTCTAAACACATGCATGTAGTAAAAGCATTCAAAACTGCACGGTTGAGTTTGTGAGAGTACGGTGAACTAGTTTCAATTCCGGCTCTGTGGTTCTGTTTCCTGGCATACTGAGTGCACACAAACACAGCACACAAACACAACACACACGCACACACACACACCTCTCTCACACACACACGCACGCACGCACACACACACTCTCACACTCTCTCACACACACACACACACACACACACACACACACACACACACACACACACACACACACACACACACACACTCTCACACACACACACACACACACACACACACACACACACACACACACACTCTCACACTCTCTCACACTCACACACACACACACTCTCATACACACACACACTCTCACTCTCATACACACACATTTACATACATTTACATTTATTCATTTGGCAGACGCTTTTATCCAAAGCGACTTACAAAAGAGAGAGAGACACACACACACACACACACGCACACACACTTTCTCATACACACACACTCACACTCTCATACACACACACACACACACACACACACACACACACAGACACACACACACTAGTTGACTGTCACTTTTTCTGTCTCTGCTCTCAACACTAAAAATAAAGGCAGTTTCCTGTTAAACTCACCTCAAATGTCTGTATGTGACAAACTAAGTGTTGCATTTACCTTTACACATCACACTGGATAAAGACTTTGCTAAGGAGATGTTCTAGAACTGTCTGTGGACATTCACAATTCTCAGAACTCATTTGAGTGCTAAAAACAGCTTTTAAAAAAGAAACGGTTCCAGTCCTGGATGCTGACTGGTCAACACAGAGTTCCAGTCATGCAACGCTACACGATGAACGTTAGTTTACATGCCCGAAACGGTCTCAAAGTGGAGGTATGGCACTTCAAATAACATGTAATATCTGATATTAAAATGGCATTAAGACGCTGGAGGCTGTGTGTTGTGCCTATAAACACCCTTTATCTGTCAACACACCTCTTGCACGTTTTTTCAGAACTAGATCACACAAACTAACAAACCATTCAAAATAAACGTCATACTAAACAGACTCTGAGGTTTGACAGACAGGGGGACTGGCTCTGGTTTTGGACTTGTTATGATACCTGCATGCAGTCCAGTGTATTCTGGTTAGCCAGAGAAGATAAAAAGAACAAGAACAAAGCAGAAGAGAACATCATGCATGTGAACAGTACTCAGAGCAGATATTAGTTACAACTCTGATTATATCAGTGCAATCCAGGACCTGTTAGAAGACATCACTGTTGAATGCATCAAATCCTCCAGACTTCAAATGTTCAAATCAGTTATTTACAGTAGAATAAAGGTATATGTTATTATTTTCTCTCATTTATTTATTTTGAATGTATTGCACATTATCATTATTGTTCTTATAAGCCGTTTTAAGGTTATTTGTACTGATGCATGAACACAATTGCAACACTTTAAATAAAACAATCATGCCAATAAAGAACTCTAGTGCCCTCTAGAGGACAAACACAATCATCAGTGATGCAGTTTAAGGAAAGAGAGAAACAGGAAGCGGAACACGTCAAACAGGAAGTGCACACGCTGTACTCTACCAGCTCTCTGTGCAATACAAGCTGCACCAGATCCTGAGAAAAACACGATTCAGTTAAACATCACACATAAACACAATATACAGTACATTAAAAACTCCCCACATCAGCAATCCTGAAAAGTTGTATACAAGCACTTGCAGCACTAGATCTGAAGTTACAGTGCATAATAAAGTTCATAATCTCATATGTTTATATAAATATATGCTGTCAATCTGTTCAAATGATTATTCGCATGAATTATACATATATAGTATATATTGTGGCAACAGACAAGCATTTAAACAACACCTTGAAGTGTTTGTTTATGTACTCATGCTTCAAGGGCTGGACTGGGAAGAGAAATCGGCCTGGGATTTTACACGGCAACTGACCCAAAACTTGTCGAGCGGGGGAGGTGGGGGGGAGGGGAGGGGGGGGGATTGATGGTTATCCGAAAGTTGTTGAGCCTGAGGAGGGGTGGGTGTGTTCGCTGTCCTTTAGCTGCATATCGTGGCACCGTTCTGCGGTCCGTACTGCATAACGCGGTGGCTCATTTAAGTTTATCACGGCTCATTCGACACATTCCGCGGACGCCGACCGGCCCACTTGGTCGGTCCGCCTCTATCAGCCCCAAAGTGCGTCTGCCCACCGGGAAAATGCCCAGTATGCCAGATAACCAGTCCAGCCCTGCATGCATCAGACGGATGTCTCACTTTGGTTGCGTGTTATTATTTGACTTAATTTAAACTAAAAAAGGAACGTCTGAAATATCCCACGATCCACAACGTCAAGTTTTTATGAACTCTAAATCTGTATCTTCTACACCAGTAATTATTATTAACAGTAAATTAAACAATTCACACATTTGTACTAAACACAGTAAAAAAATGACACTGAACTGAAAATATATTAAGAGGAAAATACTAATACTCGAATTACTTAACGTGTATTTATTAGTAGACAAAAAGTACAAAAGAACGTTTGCGCCAAATAGCGGCAAAATAAACTGTTTATATATACATGTAGCTTCGCCGCATAGGCTCAAAAAATGTTATCCAAGGAAAGAGAAGGCTTGTACACGAATGCATCGGAGAAAACTTTCAGGAATTTTATTAAGAGGCCAAAAAGCGCAATTGCATTTATATAAGTTATATTTAAACTAGGGCTGTCGATTAAATGCGCTAATTCGGTGCGATTAATTTGATTAAAAATAACACGTTAAAAAATGTACGCAATTAATCGCAATGCCCCCGGACCGTAATAAGGAGGATTCCTGAGAAATGCTTGTAGTACCACCTGTTTACTCCAGGGGGCAGTAAGCGGAACTTCAGCTGTATGAGCAACACACAGTTTATACAGTGAAGAAACACTTCAGCAGAACAACACAAACATGCGTTACATTCTTGCGTTTAAAACACTCGATGGAGCACAAATCCGAACTAAGAGATCTCAAGATGTGTTGTAAGTATTAAACTATACGGGGTCCTTATAGAAACAGATGCAATGTTGATGTTTACAAGTTTGCATTAGAACGGTTGATCAGTCAAACATCTAAATTCATATAAATAAAGCTTTGATGGAAGAAAAATATGCATCTTGTATTTTTTGAGTTTCGAGCTGTTCCCCACTTACTATTGTTGTTATCATTAATGATTAATACATTTTCATTCATTAACGTTAACCATCACTGATTAAGAATATTCTGTGGGACTGGGAACCTCAGCGAGTATTGATCGGAGCTCTTAACACTATATGATGTACAAAACAAGCCCAGGTGGGATTTGTGATAGAAATAAGAGTATTTTTCAGCCCATGTAAGGCACATTTTAATTAATACAGAAACACGTCAAGTCGTAACATTTGTCATTTCATGTGCAATTCAAATCGAATGAATGCAGCTGTCGAGTTTATTTATTTAATGCCCATTGCAGTGAAAATGCCAACTATGTGGGGACTAGTTCTTTCAAACTCCTACTTAGACTTTGGGAATCGTTTAATGTTACTTGAATTTTAGAGCATTTCTATCTTTATACTGCAGAAGGCTTTCTTTGGAAAATGTCAATAAAGCATTGTTACATATAGTTTTGTTGTCATTCCTAATATGGAAACAAATGCATTTTGACAGAAAAATAAATAAATATATATTCAAACAAACATTTTGTCCATTAGTTACAATCCTACAGTCATTTCTACAGAGTTGATTTAACAAACTATTTAAGATTAAAGACTCACCTCCAGCATTTGTACAACACCTTCATGTTCTCTCTTAGCAAATAACTGAGCCTGAGGAACCAGAACATACTAATTAAATCAGAGTTTATAACACATCTTAACACATACTATGAAAAGCCTTTGCATATGTGTCTTAAAATGCTTTTTAATTAAATCCAATGTTTGGACACAACAAAAACCAATCCACCAACACTATGTCTTGCACTGCAGTTGACCTCGGTTGGGATAAAAACTCTGAGTGGAAACACAAAACAAGTTCCTCCACAAAACCTCTTTAAAAGTGGAGCTCTACGCTAACAGTGAGTAACTGACCCGCTGCAGTCGTTTGATCTCATCTTGTTTGAATTTGAGGATCGCCAGCGCCTGTTCATGCTCCAATTCCAGCTGCTGCCTTCGCTCGGCCACCTCTCGCATGTGCTGCCATCACAAGCAAACACAGACTCAAATGTACACACCAGAAGTGTTGACGAACGATATGAACATCCTACTGACATGAGCGTGTTACCTTCAGGACCTGCTCTAGGTTCTCCAGCTTTGCTCGCAGTAGCTGGTTCTCCTCCAGAACTGAACTATGCTGAGCGCTCAAATCTGAGAGCTGTTCCTTTAGCTCGTCATTTTCGATCTGGGACTACACATAAAATACAGAAAACATGCACATTAATGTATGGGTCCCTGGGTCCACCCGACACCCAAATGTACCATTTTAAGAGTTCAACGGCTATGTGGTTGCTAAGTTGCTCTGGATGGTTGCTTTCTGGTTGCAAATGGGCCCAACCCCAAATCTCTATTGAGGAATTACCTGTTTTGGAGGATCAGTGGCTCAGGACAAACTGAGAATTTGACATGAATTATAATATATCACAGATCACCGTCATTGTTATCGCGTCTGCTCTATTAAGACCCAATTGCACAAACTCTGATCGCAAATGGCAGGTTTTAATTTCCAAAGTGCAGCAGCTGTGACAGATATAAGGCCAAATATGATTTTATACCACAATGCCAGATCAAGTGGGACAAACTGGACCTTGTTTCTACCACCACAGCTCATTTTGGACCGTTTGTGAAAGAATATGTGAACAAAAATAGTGCACTGCTTGTCAAATGTGACTTTGAATTTATTTTGAATGCTGTGAGCAACTTATAAATATTATAAAAAGATGCATGGTGCACGTCTGATATTAGTTTTTATTTGTACATATATATATATTTTATATATATATATTTTATATATATATATATATCTTTGCGTACTCCGGGTAAGGAAGGAGGTATTGCCCCAAGTGAAGGAGTTCAAGTATCTCGGGTCGTGTTCATGAGTGAGGGGACAATGGAGCGGGAGGTTGACCGGAGAATCGGGGCAGCGGGGGCGGTATTGCACTCGCTCTATCACACCGTTGTCACGAAAAGAGAGCTGAGGCAGAAGGCAAAGCTCTCGATCTACCGGTCAATTTTCGTTCCTACCCTCACCTATGGGCATGGGTCACGGGTCATGACCGAAAGAACTAGGTCACGAGTACAAGCGGCCGAAATGGGCTTCATCAGAAGGGTGGCGGGCTTCTCCCTTAGAGATAGGGTGAGGAGCTCAGTCATCCGTGAGGAACTCGGAGTAGAGCCGCTGATCCTTTGCGTGGAAAGGAGTCAGTTGGGGTGGTTTGGGCATCTGGTAAGGATGCCCCCTGGGCACCTCCCTAGGGAGGTGTTTCAGGCACGTCCAGCTGGGAGGAGGCCTCGGGGAAGACCCAGGACTAGGTGGAGAGATTACATCTCCACACTGGTCTGGGAACGCCTCGGGGTCCCCCAGTCAGAGCTGGTTAATGTGGCTCGGGATAGGGAAGTCTGGGGCCCCCTGCTAGAGCTGCTGCCCCCGCGACCCGACTTCAGATAAGTGGTTGAAGATGGATGGATTTTATATCTTTTTATAACATTTCTCAGGCTTTAAAATGGTGTTAAACGTGTGAGAATGCAGAAAGGTGTGTATGCATTAACCTGTTAAATCGTCAGAGCCAGTGGTGGCTCAGCGGTTAAGGCTCTGGGTTACTGACCGAAAGGTCGGGGGTTCAAGCCCCAGCACCACCAAGATACCACTGTTGGGCCCTTGACCCAGGGGTGCTGTTTGCGCTCTGACCCCAGCTTAGTTGGGATATGCGAAAACAACTGCATTTCACTGGCTCTGTACAATGGTAATAAAGTTGAATCTTAATCTTAATATACACTGACGAGCCAAAACGTTCACAATCACAGGTGAAGCGAATAACGTTGATCATCTAACAAGGCCACATGTCAAGGTCTGGGTAGATTAGATGGTAAGTGAACAATTAATTCTTGTAGTCAATGTGTTGGATGCAGGAGGAATGGCAGGAGTAAAGACCTGAGTGACTTGTTATGGCCAGACGACTAGGTCAGAGCATCACTGATCACAGAGCATCCACGTGGACGGCCGTGTACGTGTGCACCGTGTGGGGAAGTTATGGCACCAGGATGCACTGTTGGAAGATGACAAGCCAGTGGAGGGAGATGCTCTGGGTAACACTCTGCTGGGAAACACTGGGTCTGGCTATTCATGTGGACGTTGATTTGACACGTGCCACCTACCTAAACATAGTTGCAGTCCAGGTACACTCCTTCATGGCAATGGTATTCCCTGATGGCAGTGGCCTCTTCAGCAGGATAATGCACCCTGCCACAATGCACACATTGTTCGGGAATGGTTTGAGGAACATGATGAAGAGTTCAAGATGTGTCCCTGGCCTCCAAATTCCTCAGATCTCAATCTGATTGAGCATCTATGGGATGTGCAGGACCAACAAGTCCGATCCACGGCGGCTCCACCTCGCAACTTACTGGACTGGATCTGCTGCTAATGTCTTGCGGTGTAACGTCACGGTAATTTAATTAAATTCAAAAATGTTCATGCCAAGCAAGGACGGATTAAAGAGCACAGTGAGATATGAGCCTAAATAGCACAACACATAGATCTTCTTCGGGATGATTTGATTTTTAAATGATTGAGCATTTAACTTGTGTAATTATTGTCTGGCACCAGAGCAAAAGGGGACAAAAAACATTAGCTCAACGTTTAACAAGAGCTAAAACTTTGCCAGGTGAAAACAACCTGGAATCATGTGTTACAGTTACATGAAGTCCTCTTTGCAACCTGAACTTCGTCAGAATGTCGATTTGTGACACCAGCACTGATGCTGCACAACGCAGGTGTCTTGAGATGCGTTTATAAATATTAAAGTTCTTTTAACTTAATGCAGTGTATAAAAAAATGCATCGGTCCTGAGATGTGGTGTGGCGCAACGATCAAAGACATCCATCCAGTGCGTTTGTAAATGATTTGATGCACGTGTGAACAGCCTGTAACGCCCCTATAACCTGCTTGAAAAACTGGCCCAAAACCTGTAGGTTTCTCGGTACCATCTGACTCATATTGGGCTGAAGACGTCTATACATGTACAGAATAACCAAATAGTTATTTTGGTATTTGAATACCATGCACATACCTATTAGCAACGCATGATGTTGGATCGGTTCATGAATTTAAGTACATATAATTGGCTGAGTAAGACATTGCTCCATCAAATTTTTAGTTTTTTTATTTTCTCCCCAATTTGGAACGCCTGATTCCCAATGCGCTCCAAGTCCTCGTGGTGGCATAGTGACTTGCCTCAATCCAGGTGGCAGAGGACGAATTTGAGTTGCCTCCGCGTCTGAGACATCTTATCACGTGACTTGTTGAGCGCGTTACTGCTGAGACGTAGCACACATGGAGGCTTCACCCTATTCTCCACTGCATCCACGCTCAACTCACCAAGCGCCCCAATGAGAACTAACCTTATTATAGCGACCATGAGGAGGTTACCCATGTGACTCTACCCTCCCTAGCAACCGGGCCAATTTGGTTGCTAAGGAGACTTGACTGGAGTCACTCAGCACGCCCTGGATTCAAACTAGCGACTCCAGGTGTGATAGCCAGCGTCTCGCTGAGCTACCCTGAGCTTTCTTCTGTCAATTTGAAAAATCCAACCAAATCTGTCAAGCGTCCTGTAGAACATAAAGGTGAACATAGTCACGTCAAGGGGGCCTACACGGTGTACCGGCCCATGAGCCAAGGACCCCCAAATATAATCATCCCATTGCAACTGACTCCCTTCCTTAAATAACAGCTGTAGCTTATTTTCATGTATAAAGACCAATTTAAGTATTTTGCAATGGATATATTATAAAGACAATCCGATTATTTACAATACAATCATGTTTACAGGAATATTGTTTATGTCTTTTGGCTATACCTTAAAAAAAAAAAAAAAAGAGTATATTAATGTTTACAGATTGGCGCCCATTCACTTCCATTGTAAATGTCTCACTGTTACACAGATTTGTGCTTTTTTTTTTTTTTTAAATAAAGGAGATTCATTTTTCTAGTAATCAATATAATGCCACAAATGATTGATCTTAACTCGTATTGAACCCGGAATATTCCTTTAACGCCAACTCTCACAGTCCTAAAATACATTTTGTATTAATTTTACCTGCCCTCCATTTCTTGGAGACACCCTAGTGCACCCTTGTGGCCCTCCAGGGATCCCAAAACCTTTGTATTAATAATATTCTTCATTTATATGGCCACTGACAAGTTGCAGTCACCTGTTGAAGCAGCTGAGCTCTCCTCCTGAGGAGTTCTGCCTCCTCCGCTAAACGCTCATTTCTGCTGCGCTCCTCCACTAGCTGACTCTCCTGTTAACACAGACACACACACACACACACACACACACACACTCTATATTCAGTCTGACTTGCTGTAATCACTCACTGCAAGTGCAAGAATATTAGAAACTCACTCACCAAATCGAGACATCGTTTCTGTCTCTTTCTCACTTCATGCTCAAGAGATTCACATTCTTTCCTCTTCTTACCCAGCTCACTTTCCTGTGGAGACATCACATGATTCATCCAGAAACATGGAAGTGCAACACAAGAGAACTTCACTGAAATGCCACTAGTGGAAATCCAACATCAGCAGCTTCACTTGGCTTGGCTGAAAGTCCCAATAAACACGTGACAAGGCTGATAACAGAGGCCGTTATGTCAGTGTGTTTGGTGTTTTGGGGTGGGGGCACTCATTTCGTTTTCAATGCAAACGTTTGCATATTTCTAAACGCTTGATGCAAGTGATGACTATTTTGATGCATGTATAAGAGGTCGGCCAGGGGTGGACTGGGAAGAGAAATCGGCCCGGGATCATACATAGAAACTGGCCCAAAATTGCTGCCCCCCTTCGGCATATTGCGGCACCATTTTCTGGCCCGTTCTACATAACGCGACGGCTCATTTCGGCTTAGTCACGGTTCTCTCGATGGCCTGATTGGCCCCAAAGTGCATCGCCCACCAGGAAAATCCCCGGTATGCCAGATTACCAATCCAGCCCTGAGGTCGTCCAATAGTGAATTTTGCCGATAACCGATAAATAGGATTTCAAATAGATTTATAGAATGTAATAAAAACGTCTTTCTTTACTAAGACAGGGAAAGACATAGAGGATGCAAGTGTCCAAAATGAACCAAAACCAAATAATAATCAGGAAAAAATAATATTTGGTGCATAACGCAGGATTTTTAACTATAAACAAGCCCGGAATACACTTACATATTACGGGACTTTTATTTTGAAACTACGAAGAACTGGCTCAGTTAGAATGCTCAATATTTCAGAATTTACCAAATGAAGCTTTTATAACCTATATTCACCAGATGGAGGATTTTATACAGTATATCACCAGATGAGGCTTTTTATTTATTATTGTTCTCTAGAAAGTTGGAGACACGATGCATGTGCTGACGGGGCACGTTTCTGTTTACTCGCATTTTCTTTACATGCTCTCACTTCAGTTCAGAACACTTGATTATCAACTCAAAATAACAAAATATGCATTTAAGTGATGATAAAAATATGGATGAATATTGTCAATGATAAAAGATATCGGCATGGACTTTTGCAGATAACCGATAGATCCAAAAAGCAACTATCGGCACCAATTAATCGGTTAAAACCGATATATTGGTCTACATCTAGTATTTATATATGGGACATTCTGCCCTTGCTGAGGTCTATGCATGCAAATGTTTTGAGTGAATTGCATTGACTTAATAATAGAATAAAAGTTAATAATAGGAAAATGAAGCATCATGTCATTGACCTTTATACAGATATTGATGTGCATGTGATTAAGATGTGTCTTACCAGCAAATGAAGACGTTTTTCTGTGGTCTGCTCTACCTCGTGGGCGTGGCTTGTGCCCTGATCGGGCTTCACTTGTGTTTCTGACTCCACCCCCTCTCCAGGAGTCTCCTCCCCCTTAACAGGGTCCTCATCTACTACTGTGGGCGGGGCTTCAAATGCAACCTGCATTGGGAAAATGTCATTACAAAAAAATGCTAAATGAAATCCTCATGAATGCAGTTTCCCACTTTAGCCCAAATTTCATGCTGAACGAAAAAATAAAATAAAAAAAAATAATATTTTTTTTCCTTTTAATTTTGTGGAGAATAATAACCTGGTAATTTCATGCATAAATCCACCCTACTACTGTTTATAAAGATTATTTAGCTAGTTTTGGGGACAATTAGTATCATCTCGTCTTTACTCAGAAGTAAGAGTCAAATGGCTTAACGTCTAATTTTAGTGACTATGCCTACTTAAACTCTAAGTGAAACCACTGTGGCCAAAGCCATGAACTGATAAAAGGATCAAACCTCCATTGCAACAGCCAAGAGGAAAAGTCATCAGTTAGCGGTGTCAGCGTTCTACCGTAACTTTACACCGATTAGCATCACACACTCTCACTTATTGGCCAACACCCACAGGTTGGCAAAGTCAAACAACATTGTGCAAATGCAGATTAATACCATTATTTGTATTAGCATCAGGCTAAAGTGGTTAACAGAGAGCGTCATCATGCAATGGAGCCATTCCCTTTCTAATACAAAACAAAACATAAAAACAAATGTCAATATTTGTACTGTTTCATCGTATTATGCTCAGAATGGCACAGTAAAGACAGTGTAACACAAAAGTTTAAGGGATATACAAGATCAATACGTCCCTCAACTGTAGCATGGAACAAAGCCTCCAATCATCTACATGTACCAATAAAGGTCAGCAACAATCTAAATGTCCTTGTTCCAAAATGCATGGGTTCATGCTCCTGAGCAAATAATGTTTGGCTGTCATTTGAACTTACTAACAATTGCATTGGAGCGATTTGACATTTAAATGAAGTACGATTACAAGCGTAGTGGTGGCAACTAGCCAGTTGACCAAGTTACACTCTACCATCCCTGACATACTCGTGTGATGACAGATTCATGCCGCCTCTTTATATCAACCTTCCAACATCCCTCTAACTGCATTAAACTGTTGTGGCATTTAGTCCAATTATGTTTGCTTTGAGGTCATCTTACTTTGAGTCTTTAACTGAGAAATGGTGCTTAGACAAACCATTTGAGAACTAACTACCTGCGTTAGGTGTGGCGCTAGGTGCTACATCCAGCGCTACCGTATCATCCAAAGCAGTACCTCCAAGGGCAACATGCAACTGCGTATGGGTGGGCGTGCTTGTGCAAAGTTTGGGTGTATTTATGAAAGTCTATGTAAATGAACTACTTTGCTAATTGTGGTTTAGACGTCTGAGAACCATGTCTATTCTCGGTGCAAAGTCTAAACTCTGTTTGTTCATTTGCATACATGAGGAGTGTGTTACTGCTATACTGAGATATGCCCGACATTCAACAAGGAAGCAGAAGAACATAAGACACATATGGTCCACGTTTCTAATTGAATGCATTTTATACAGCCCTTTTACACTATCAAATTGTTATGGATGTTATTGATGTTGCTTGAAAAGAAATGGACTAAATACTGTAATTAAATTGCACATGACTAAACCTATTCACTCTTCGCGTGCACTATTTTGCCAGCGAACGCAGCGCATGCTTTCACAAAAATATATAAACTTCATGGCCATGTGTACTGACTTTCTGCATATGATATATCGCATAGTACTTTGATCTTAAAATAGGACCCTTATGGTGCGTTCACACACAATGCGAAGAAAATGTTCGCCTTGTATTGCTAACGCGACGTGAACCCGTGAGTATTCCCGCTTCTCTTCCGGAAAAGGACAGGAGGCGGGGCTTCTACGACTTGGTTCAGAGTAAAGTACAACCAATAGCTGGAATCAAGTAGACGCGCATATTTTCAGACCTGACCAGGTACATGTGTCTCTGTACATGTGTGACGTTGTATCATACAATCCCGGGTGCCCACACAACCGCTACAACAATTTTATCAACCATATTTCCAGATTTCTTCTGCTACTTTGACAGTACGTCAGTGACATCCGCACAATCTTAATGCTGATAGGCTTTCGCGAGAACGCGTCAAGTTGATTTTTACATGCGAATTAAACTTGCGCGAATATGCTTGTTCGAGTCGCGTGAATTCGCGTCTATTCGCGATGTTGTGTATAAGTGTCTCTGTGACAGCTCTAGACTCTGTAAACAGCAAACAAAAATATGTCCACTGGCCGTGGTCTCTGACGCTTTATGCCTGTCAATCATTTTGCGCATAGTTGCAGCGAATTATTGAGACTTAATGCCGTTTTTATGCCATGTTGTTCATAACGGTTGCCAGTTGAGGGCGCTATTTTACTACTGTTGTTTTTAACAACCGTTTCTGCACCATGTCGTTCTCAATAAAGCTAATTTAGTATAGTTGGAGGGCGGGGTTTTGGAAAGAGGGGGTGTGGCTAATCCAACGGTGTGAAAGTAGAATGGCTAAAATTGCTTACAGCACCTTTAAACCTAGAGTATACCTCAAAATACAATGGTGCAGATGGCATTAGTTGATACTTTGATATATTGTTGTAGAGCAAGGAGGGCGGGGCCAGGCTGGAAAGACGCACGCCTGGTCCCCAATCAGCCTGATGGGGCACGCGAGGGATAAAGGCGGCCAGTGACGACAGTTCGAGAGAGAGAGAATTACAGGCAGCTGCCCTGTATGTGTTTGTGTGTGTCTTTTTATTTAATTTAATATTATTTATATTGTTAAGCCGGTTCTCGCCTCCTCCTTTCTTTTTAACCCTGGTGCCAAAACCCGTGAAGAGGAGGGATGCCTGTCGTAGAGTCGGACTGAAACGACGAGGGTGGGGACGGACTGGAACGACGCACACCCGGTCACCGCCCTCCTCCGCTCTACAATGGTACATATGATTCCCATGTACATGTACCATGATATACTCCGAGGTGCATACTGTACAATGGCATTACCAAAAAACACGCTATTCTCATGATGCATGTAGCCCGTGACCATAAGCTTTCTTATAGTAAAGCCTGTAGATTGAATATTCTTATCTAAACATTATTAAAACAAGATACAGTTACTTGAGAAGCAAAATGACAATTTAAAGCAATTATCCCAATCGCCATAAGATTACATTAAAAGCTATAGCACATCCAGATTTTATGTCAGATGTATTATTGAATAGCAGTAGCTAGAAGTCATAACACATCGATTTCTGCACTTAATTTGCTCTTTTATACTAAAGTTAAGGCTCAACTAACCCCCGAATAACAGCCAGTATGCTTTGAACTGTCTTACATTTAAGTACTGACATAAAAGTATCCCGCAGGGCACTTAATCAACACTAATTCAACATTCTGAACTATTGCACCGTGAAAACCTGGAACACAGCAAAACAGAAGGATAAGAGGTAAACAGGTTTGCATCTAAAAGCCTTTTTTATCAAGCTCCATGGCCGTTAAAGCGGTTGGATCCCATACGCCAGCCTCCGTTGGCTGTAAGCACATTGCTGTAATCCCCACGGACTTCTGAATCGGGTAACTGGATCACTTCTTTAAAAAGCACCTTAATGGATTGGCTTGTCTGCTAGTTTTCCTTTATAGTGCATGCATTGAATGCACTGAAACCTCTTACCTTTGCTATTGCAATCTGTCGGTCTACGGCAGAACAGCATGTTCACACTCATCACATCTGGCCGTGCCAAAAACTTAAACCCAAATTTGGACGGGCGACATTCAAACTAGGCCTTTAAGTCAACAGTTCTCTCTTGCAGATCTTGCACACTGCATGCATTCTTTTCAGAGTCACAGCTATACGATCAAAAGCTATACGATCTGTTGCTCAAATCCACTTAGTTTGGAAAAGCTGCAAGGGGCTTTTAATCGTGCATAAACAAGCGCTTGCTGAAGGCAGGACCGGAGAGGACAGGTGAGTGTTATAATCTGTCCTGCACGGATGGCACACGCAGTGTTCAATCGCACATAACACATACATGTCACATCATTATACCATTCGGGCAAACCCTGCAGGTCGTGCTCAAATGACTGTTTCTCTCCTGATGTACATGACGTACACGCATCCTTGTATGTATCATGATAACACATGAATTCGACCTACCCCTCTCCTGTGGTCTGACAGTCAGGTGTCCCTGTATGGACGCGGTGGACACAAAGCAGGAATGGCTGCGGGAATCTCTGGTCTGCTTTGGGCTAAAGTCTTTCCAACCATCCAAAACCCTCTCAACGCTACCACGGCAACAGCCAGCGGATTATGGGACCGTACCATTCTACTGTCAAAGGGGATTAGAGAGCATACAACATGGCTCCTTTCTGTGTGTGTGTGTGTCACAAATGACCAGATTACCCGCACGGGCATTCTCATCCAGGCTTTAGAGGGACACTGGTCAGATCTGAGATTGAAACTTCAAATGGTCTGAAAATTGGGTGCCAAAAATCACAATTCCACAGCCGAACTCTTGGCCATTTTTACCTGCGCTAAAACCTTTGCAGGGAAATAGAAGTAACAAATAATGCATTCATAATTATTAAAGAAGCTCATCATTACCTCTTAGCAAAATGGTCATTATTTTATTTTCTGTGCGAGAGGATTTGGGCTCAAATTCTGACCAATTATCATCTTAATAAAATAAAGAAACACCGAGTTTCTTTTGATGGCGCTAAAAAAAGATAGATTAAGAAAACATGTACTATTAGCATTATTAACATTATATTTATTACAAAAATTTACATTTTGTCAACTAAAACTATTAACTAAATTTGATTTGAAAAACTACAAAATTACTATATTTAAAAAGACATTTTGTCGATACAAAGATCACAATAAAGATTTTCTGTTTAAGAATGATGCTACAGAAATAAAAATATTATAATAACCATTATGATTATTGCAAGTGTTTTTATTTTGTTCAACTAAAATTAATGACTAAATTACAATTAAAAAAGCAATTTTGAAAATTTGCTGTCAAAAGCAACAAAAGTCTCAAATTATGTTTTTATTTTCTTCTCAAAATGTCTCGGTTACATATGTAACCTCTGTTCCCTGATGGAGGGAACGAGACGTTGTGTTGATGAAGCGAAACTAAGGGTCTTTAGAGCGCTGCAGGAGGATGCCCTCAGCAAGCAGATGGGCCATGGCACGTGGCGGCAGGTTTGCGGCGGGGCAGGATGTGTGAAATGGCCTCCGTCTGCTTCTTCACCGCGGAGAACTGCTGGGCGAAGTCCTCGACGGTGTCATCGAAGAGGCCGAACTGGGAGACAGGGGCGTTGAGGAAGCGTGTCTTGTCCGTCTCGTGCATCTCGACCAAGTTCAGCCACAGGTGATGTTCCTGAACCACAAGTGTGGCCATCGCCTGCCCGAGTGACTGCTCTGTGGCCTTCGTGGCCCTGAGGGCGAGGTCGGTCGCTGAGCGCAGTTCCTGCAGCACGTCGGGATCAGGACAACCCACGTGCAGCTTTTTAAGTGCCTTGGCCTGGTGGACTTGCAGGAGGGCCATGGCGTGCAGGGTGGAAGCGGCATGTCCAGTGGCGCTGTAGGCTTTGGGGGTCAGTGATGACGTTGTCTTACAGGCCTTGGAGGGGAGCACAGGGCGACCCCACCAGGTGGCGGCGTTCTCAGGCCATAGGTGGATCGCAACTGCCCTGTCCACCTGGGGAATCGCCATGTACGGCTGTGAGCGGCGCGCAGACCCAAGGAACCAGTCATCCGCGAACCCAAAACGTTGCCATGGTTATGATCTCACAGTGAGAGCATGAACCATCCACAAACGCTGCCTCGGTGTGATCGCAGCCCAGACACACGAGACAGCGCCTGTGGCCATCAGAAGCGTCTCATCCGCTGTGTGTTGCTCTTTTAGAGGAAATCATTCTTTTAATAACAACTCTTGGTTGCTCTGTTGAAGCGCCCAGGGGCAAACTGTACTACCGTGCAGAGAAGGAGAAAGCCGCTGAAGTGCGCCGTAGATCCTACAGCAGATCGCTCAGAGGAAGAGGAACACGTGTGTGACTCGCAGCTCGCTGCAGACACGACCATCTGCTCCAAAGAAAATTGATGAATGAACTCGACGTATTTCCCGCCTTTATACCCGTATGTCCGGGGGCGGGGTATGCAAATACTGTCTGCCAACTTCTCATTGGCCTTTTTCCATAGATCAGAGGAATATTCGGCGCTCAAGAGAGACCCCTAGTGTCACTTCCTCGACACGACGTCGAAGTGAGCGACAGACGGGGAACTATGGTTATAACTGAACTAAAGCAACATATATAAATAAACAAATAAATCAAATAAATAAACATATTTATCATGATAATTATTCTTATTATTAGGAAACAAAATTGTCAAGTAAAACAAATTATTTTACAAAACTATAATATGACAAAGTCAACAATAGTCACTATACAAAGTTTATTTCCCATGAAGACACTGTTTAAATAAAATGTATATAAAATCATTTAGCAGACGCTTTTATCCAAAGTGACTTACAAATGAGAAACATCACAAGCAAAACACTGTTTTCTGCTGATATGAAAGACATTAAAGCTGTCCACCTCTGAAGCAAAACACCAGATTGTTCATATCAGGAACTATCAGAAATGCCTTTATGATCCGATCAGCATCTCTCATTCTCATCTCTTGCTGCGTTCAGACTATGAAGATTATAGTGCAGTCAATTACATAAGAGCACAAATAACATTCACTACAGTTTAAACACACTACAAGCCCTACAAAAGGCGACTGGAACAGCACCTTAACACACACACACGCACGCACACGCACGCACGCTCACACATACACGCGCACGCACACACACGCACGCACACACACGCACTCTCACACATACACGCGCACGCACACACACGCACACACACGCACACACACGCACACACACGCACTCTCACGCACTCTCACGCACACGCACTCTCACACACACACACTCTCACACACACACACACGCACACACACACACACGCACACACACACACTCAGGCATGTGCGCACACACACACACACACTCACACATACACACACGCACACACTCAGGCATGTGCGCACACACACACACACACACACACACACTCACACATACACACACGCACACTCGCATACACACAGACAGACAAGCACACACGCACACGCACACACGCACACACTCATGCACACACACACTTTTTAACACGTTTATATAAAGGGTGTTAAAGTTATGACAGGTCAAATATGCAAGAGTGAAATGACATATGATGTGTATTATTTTATTATTGTTATGATGATGTCAAAGTTCTCATCTGGCTTTCAATCATTTCTATTCACATTTGCTGAGTTTGGTGGTCTTACCCTCGTCTGTCTGTCTGTCTCTCTGTCTGCAGGGGCCTCTGCTGTCGCACTGCTCTGATCTCTGATGGAGGTGACAGACAGCTGTCTCTGCAGACGCAACACTTCCTTCTGTGACTCCTTCAACAGACGCTCAAACTCACTCACTCCCACAGGACCCTGAGAGAGAGCGAGAGAGAGAGAGAGAGAGAGAGTGAGAGAGAGAATGAATTTCAGTGAGACAGCACCATACGAAATACCTGACTCAGCCTCAAGCTTTAAAAGGATTGTTCACCCAAAAAGGAAATTTCTATCATCATTTCCTCACCCTCATGTTGTTCCAAACCTGTATGACTTTCTTCCACCAAGGAAGTCATATGGGCTTGAAATGACATAAGGATTAGAGACCGGTATATCGGTTTTACTGATCCCGATAATTGACGATATTTTGTTGGTATTCCTAATGTTTTTCAGATTAGATAATGTTTTTCAGATCAAGTAATCGAAGATGAATCAAGGACATGCAATGAAATATGCGACAATATGGAAACATGTCCTGTCAGCGCATACGTGTGTCTCCAACTTCATATCTTGTGAATAATAATAAACTTTATTCCTCATTAATCCTCATCTGGTGAAATATATAAACAAACTCTTCATTTGGTGAATATATAGGCTATAAAATATTAATTTGGTAAATAATCTCTGCCATTTCAAAATAAGAGTCCCTTGTGTGTTTTGGGCCTGTTTACATTTAAAAGTCCCACTTTAAGCACCAAATCTGTATTGAGTGCCTGTTATAGTATAGCAATTTACAGATAGAGCTCAACTTCTATAGAGCCCGACATATTCCTTTAAATCTGACTATGTGCAGTATACAACTCTCCACCAGGGGGCGCATCAAGCCATTTTAAAAGAGCACTGCATGAGGGAACATGAGGGAACATCCATGAGCCAATGTGCAGGAAACATTTCATATAACTAGCCATTAATAAAAACATCTATTAGATGTTTCAAAAATTGTAATATAGTAAAACCTGGCGTGAGGACAATTTTAAGATGGACTGAACCCGTGTGTGTACCTTCCCCTGTCCCAGGCGTGACTCAAGTTGTCTGCACTCGTGCTGCAGCGATGCGATCTCTTTGTCTTTAGACAGGAGCGTGTCTGCGTGCTGCGCCAGATCTCTCGCTCTCTGACGGGCAAACGCTCGCTTGTACTGCTCCACAGTGCCCGCTTTAATGGGCATGGGCGAATTTACCTGGGGAAAGACACAGAGACGTGGAGTGAGGACGCATGTATAAAAGTTCAATACGCCATGAACAACTCCCTACAAACTTCACATCAGCATGAGTCAGTGTTATTAATGACATCATCTGTCAATCACAGTGTTACATCAAACGAAAATGACCACACAGGTGTAACGCAACAGAGCGCAACAACGCCCGTCCACTTTTAAAGCACTTTGTTCGCTAATTCGCTAGTTTGAATCCAGGGTGTGCTGAGTGACTCCAGTCAGGTCTCCTTAGCAACCAAATTGGCCCGGTTGCTAGGGAGGGTAGAGTCACATGAGGTAACCTCCTCGTGGTCACTATAATGTGGTTCTCGCTCTCAATGGGGCGTGTGGTGAGTTGTGCGTGGATGAATAGCGTGAAGCCTCCACATGCGCTACGTCTCCACGGTAACGTGCTCAACAAGTCACATGATAAGATGTGCGGATTGACGGTCTCAGACGCGGAGGCAACTGAGATTTATCCTCCGCCACCCGGATTGAGGCGAGTCACGACGTCACCACGATGACTTGGAGCGCATTGGGAATTGGGAGAAAAAATCCAAGACTAAAAAAAATTGAATTTACCACCTTGGAGCTCACGGTCGGTCTGTCATTAAGGTTTATACGCTACACGTTTTATTTTCGTTAAAATAAATTCTTCTATGGAAAAAATGAATGTGATTTTTACTGTTGCGCTCTATTTTTATGAGACCGCACTCATGCTAAACCTACTCTTAAAGGTACACATTTATCCTTTTAACTGTATGAGTTTCCCCAGATTATAGTTAAGAAATCCCTGCACAAACAACAAGTGCATTAGACTCTAGTTTATGAATAAATAACGGAGAAAGACCTGTTGAAGTGTAACTCGTTTCCAAATCAAATCCAGATGGGGAGTTTAACAAAAGCAAAGTCCTTTAAACTCTGTGCAATTTAATTATAATAACCACATAACAATATTATTAATTGTGAGATTAATCCTGAGAGTAATCTCTGACAGATTGACTGTATTACACGTGTGTGAGTGTGTGCGTGTGTGTGTGTGCGTGTGTGAGAGAGTGTGTGTGCGTGTGTGTGTGTGTGAGAGAGAATGTGTGTGTGTGTGTGTGTGTGTGTGTGCGTGTGTGAGAGAGTGTGTGTGCGTTTGTGTGTGTGTGTGTGTGAGAATGTGTGTGTGTGCATGTGTGAGTGTGTGTGAGTGTAAGAGAGAGTGTGTGCGTGTGTGTGTGAGAGAGAGTGTGTGCGTGTGTGTGTGTGTGTGTGTGTGAGTGAGAATGTATGTGTGTGTGTGTGAGTGTGTGCGTGTGTGAGTGTGTGTGTGTGTGAGAGAGAATGTATGTGTGTTTGTGTGACAGAGTGTGTGTGTGAGAGAATGTGTGTGTGTGTGTGAGAGAGTGTGTGTGTGATTATGTGTGTGTGTGAGAGAGTGTGTGTGCGTGTGTGCGTGCGTGAGTGTGTGTGTGTGTGCGTACGTGTGTGTGCGTGTGTGACAGGGCTGACACAAACGGATAACAGGTGTTTGCTGTGACCGTCATCAGTCAGGTGGACTACAGTTACAGTGTAACACGTATACAAATATTCCACACACAATACTGTGTGTAGTTTGTCTTGAGTTGTGTAACAAGTGTTGTCCCTCTACCTGCACGTCAAAAGCTGAATCTCAACGTAAACAGACGACTGTTTCAGAAAAGACCTTTAACGTCTCTATCTAGTCATGGTCAATTAGAACAAAGCCAAAACCAACAAAAGACTTCGAACCATTAATAAACACTCATTTGTGGTTTGGCGAGAGCTTTATATCTGAAATATGAGACTTCTGAAAGAGCTCCGCCTCCGCCTGTATTGTGCAATTCAAAAGACTGTGAATGATTGGTTTCAGTATCTGGACAAATGACATTTACAATGTTAAAGGAGCAGTTCAACGAAAGGTGTTCCCAACACATATGACCAGGCTTCTGCCATGGAAAAGATCGGAGAATGTTAGTGCAGCTCTTTTCCATATCAAGGGCTGTCAAGCTCCAAAAAGGACAAAGAAGCTCCATAAATGCATCATAAAATCAGTCCATACACCAAGAGTCTTCTGAAGTCATACAATGGATTTATGTGAGAAACAGATTGAAATTTAGGTCACAATTCACTGAAAATAGTCTTAATTGCACTTGCACTTGCATTTAATTAAAAACCTTTCAACACATTGCATCACGATCGATTGCTCTCAAGATGTGGGAAAACCAACAAGGTTAGATATTACTGCGATTCTGCTAAATATCTTCTTTTGTGTTCCACGGAAGAAAGAAAGTCACCGGTCTGGAACATCACGTGGCTTTGCAAATTGTGACAATGTTCATTTTGTAAAGGTTAAAAGGAGTTCTTGGAGAGACCCATTACATTTACAATCTTAACCGATAAAAATCGTGTTTTTGTGCATCAACAAACGCAATCCGTTCACTCAAACACCTGAGGTGAAATGAGGACGTATAAATGGGTCCGCACCACTTTCAGGTTGGCTTCCTGCAGTTTCCGCGCTCTCTCCTCCAGTCGTTTGGCGATGACGGCGAGTTCCGTGTTCTTCTTCCTCAACCTCTTCACTTTCTCCTCTGTTTCTGGAGAACTGCTCTTCCGCTGAGGGGAGATGGATATCGGGAAAGACAAAGCAAAACAGAGATCAAAGAACAGATACAAAATCAACCATTTCACATTTAAAAACCCAATCCTGGCCAAGATAGAAACGAGGCGGTACGAGGGGGATCTACACGAAATTATGCAGGTGGTTTAATGTTGTGGCTGATCAATGTATATCTCGAGGTGTAAATAAGGTGGCTCCAAAAAACTGCTTTTGTTCCCAATCATGTCAACTGTGTCTGAGAATAAATGTGTTTTCATACGACAAATCAATCAAAAATGATAGCATTACAAAAATGATTTATCATAGTGTACAAAAATGTGTCCAAAAGCCTCTCCAAACAAATAAAAGATAATAATTGTACATAAGAACTAATTACACATGCAAACACAACAATGACTAAATGTTTGCATAGCATGCAGACATGATTTTAGTCATGAGATTTCACAGAATGAGTTTCATTCAAGTGTCATTTGAGTCATCATTGAGTCTGTGTCATGTATTTGGCACCATCTCCTGGTGGTCATATGTAACATTGTGCTTCATGTGGATTATCTAATGATCTATATACATCTGATTATCTTGTGTGTGGACTCGTTTGAAAGATAATCATCTCATTCAGTTTCATTCTGTGTCATTTGAGTCATCATTGAGTCTGTGTCATGTATTTGGCGCCATCTCCTGGTGGTCATATGTAACATTGTGCTTCATGTGGATTATCTAATGATCTATATACATCTGATTATCTTGTGTGTGGACTCCTTTGAAAGATAATCATCTCATTCAGTTTCATTCTGTGTCATTTGAGTCATCATTGAGTCTGTGTCATGTATTTGGCGCCATCTCCTGGTGGTCATATGTAACATTGTGCTTCATGTGGATTATCTAATGATCAATACATCTGGTTATCTTGTGTGTGGACTCGTTTGAAAGATAATCACCTCCTCTAAATAATGATATGTGAGATTTTAAGTTTTGTGCATTGTTCGTGAAGTTATAAGTGAAAATGCGCCATATAAGCAACACCAACATAATTGTCAAAGACATATATTTAGCTGTTACTCGTTATATTTTTGTCTGTGAGTAAAACAAATATTCTAGTTGTATTTTACTCTGAGATCTTTCCAACAACATATGACACATGACTATTTGATCAGTTTGATGTTTTTACTGACTGCAATAATATGTACATTGAGTTTCATTCTGTGTCATTTGAGTCATCATTGAGTCATCATTGAGTGTGTGTCATGTATTTGGCGCCATTTCCTGGTGGTCATATGTAACATTGTGCTTCATGTGGATTATCTAATGATCAATACATCTGATTATCTTGTGTGTGGACTTGTTTGAAAGATAATCATCTCATTCAGTTTCATTCTGTGTCATTTGAGTCATCACTGAGTCATCATTGAGTGTGTGTCATGTATTTGGCGCCATTTCCTGGTGGTCATATGTAACATTGTGCTTCATGTGGATTATCTAATGATCTCATCTGATTATCTTGTGTGTGGACTCGTTTGAAAGATAATCATCTCATTCAGTTTCATTCTGTGTCATTTGAGTCATCACTGAGTCATCATTGAGTGTGTGTCATGTATTTGGCGCCATTTCCTGGTGGTCATATGTAACATTGTGCTTCATGTGGATTATCTAATGATCTCATCTGATTATCTTGTGTGTGGAGTCGTTTGAAAGATAATCATCTCATTCAGTTTCATTCTGTGTCATTTGAGTCATCATTGAGTCTGTGTCATGTATTTGGCGCCATCTCCTGGTGGTCATATGTAACATTGTGCTTCATGTGGATTATCTAATGATCTATACATCTGATTATCTTGTGTGTGGACTCGTTTGAAAGATAATCACCTCCTCTAAATAATGATATGTGAGATTTTAAGTTTTGTGCATTGTTTGTGAAGTTATAAGTGAAAATGCGCCATATAAGCAACACCAACATAATTGTCAAAGACATATATTTAGCTGTTACTCGTTATATTTTTGTCTGTGAGTAAAACAAATATTCTAGTTGTATTTTACTCTTTGAGATCTTTCCAACAACATATGACACATGACTATTTGATCAGTTTGATGTTTTTACTGACTGCAATAATATGTACATTGAGTTTCATTCTGTGTCATTTGAGTCATCATTGAGTCTGCGTCATGTATTTGGCGCCATTTCCTGGTGGTCATATGTAACATTGTGCTTCATGTGGATTATCTAATGATCAATACATCTGATTATCTTGTGTGTGGACTCGTTTGAAAGATAATCACCTCATTCAGTTTCATTCTGTGTCATTTGAGTCATCACTGAGTCTGTGTCGTGTATTTGGCACCATCTCCTGGTGATCATATGTAACATTGTGCTTTGAGTGGATTATCTAATGATTTATGCATGTGTGTGGGCTCGTTTCAAGATAATTGCCTCCTCTAAGTAGTGGTGTGTGATATTATATGTTTCATTTATTTTTTGTGAAGTTATACACAAAACGCAGCACTTAAGCAACATCAACATAATTGTCAAAGACATATATTTAGCTATTACTCCCAATATTTTTGTCTGTGATTAAAAGAAATATTCTAGTTGTATTCTACTCGTTGAGAGCTTTCCAACAACATATGACACATGACTATTTGATGACGTTGATATTTTTACTGATTGCAATGATATGTATAGAGCAATTATTTTGTTTAAATTATCAAAACGGAGCACTTCTGATTTATCTGCAAATTTCAAAGCACTTGTTCAGTTTTGGTCATAATGCCTGCATGCATTGTAGAGTAGAGCTTCTAAGCTCACAAATGATACCTATTTTGTGTTTGTCAAGACTGTAATTATTTCTCACGAACCATACAAGCTTAAAGGGTTAAAATGTTTAACACGTTAATTTTTCATTCAGTTCCGTATGAGTTTGGAACACTGGTTCACATTGGGCAGAACCTTTGCGATGGGGTCATTA
Source organism: Moxostoma hubbsi (assembly GCA_032164185.1). Lineage (NCBI taxonomy): Eukaryota > Metazoa > Chordata > Actinopteri > Cypriniformes > Catostomidae > Moxostoma > Moxostoma hubbsi. The sequence continues at coordinate 21,544,472 of JAVLUX010000215.1, read as the reverse complement.
CACTTACGCACACACCAGTGATTCCGTGTCAATGATCAAGTGACGGAGAAAGGACATTTTAACCAGTGAAGCATCAGCGCCTTCTCGGCACTGTGTTATTCTTCTGTCTTACCAGACAATTTGGATAAAGTATCATTACTTGGACTGCACCAGTGCTTAAAGCAAAACAAGACGTTCTCTGCAAGCACTTTTCATGTGGAGTTCAAAACAATGTGAATCATGGGAATGTGGCTTCACGATTGCTGTAGCAGTGGATAGCCAAGATTACTATTGTGGAAGATGAGTGTTTAAGAGATTTAATGCCCACTGCAATTAATACTCAAACTATGGGGACTAGTTCAGTCAACCTCCCACTTAGACTTTGGGGAATATTTAATGTTACTTGAATTGGTGCTATTTTATTTATTTCTGTGTTTTTACTGTGGACTACTTTGTTTGGAAAATGTTAAACATAATTGTTACATATAAAAAAAAATAAACAATAAAATTGTTACACTCTTTTCTTTACTAAAAAGGAACTAAAAGCATTTTGACAGGAAAATAAGTATATATATATATATATATATATATATAGTTAAAATTAAGTACTTTAAAATCTGCGATTAATCGCGATTAATCTAATGATTTTTTTCCCCATGGGTAATCACGATTAATCTAATGGATTTTTCAAAGTTAATCGCAATTAATCAAATAATTTTTTCATAGTTAATCGCTATTAATCTAATGCTTTTTTCATAGTTAATCGCTATTAATCTAATGGTTTTCCATAGTTAATCGCGATTAATCTAATGATTTTTTCATAGGTGATCATGATTAATCTAATGCTTTTTTCATAGGTGATCATGATTAATCTAATGCTTTTTTCATAGTCACAATTAATGAAATGATTTTCGCAGTCAATCGCAATTAATCGATTGATTTTTTCATAGTTAATCGCGATTAATTGAAGGGTTTTTCCATAGTTAATCGCGATTAATTAATTTATTTCATTGTTTATCGTGATTAATCACCGATTTTGAAAGTACTTAATTATTACTTATTTTAATTGACTGACAGCAATAATAATTAATAAATTCTAAATAAATATTTTATGTCAGGCATATTTACTTTCAATCTCTTTGAATTTTTGCATTATTGGCAAGGAAATAGAAATCGTGCCAAACCATCGGCTTTGAAGAAATACAATGTGAACATAATTGGATAGCAGGTACAACAACGCTGCAACAATAAAGGCCGCATCTTGATTGTTTTGGGTTGAATGGATCACATGACTGCAGCACATGACGACAAATATGTCACGGTTTCATTGTTACATTACTCAGTTTTCCCTGTCCACACTACAATACTAGTTAATGTATCACACATTTAGGAAAATCTGGACAAAAGCGGAATCTCACTGTGGACGGAAGGCAAAGATGTATTTTTAAATGTTTTCAGATTAACATGGACTGAGCCTTAAGGCCAATTCACACCAAGCCGGAATTTTCGGTGCGAATGTTCATTCCGAACGAACTTTTGAATAGGAACAATGGATTCCCATGCCGCTGTTCACACCAGGCCTGTCAATTCGTCCGCCGACAATCCAAAGGAGAGTGATGCTTTTTTATTTGGACTGCAATTAAAACTGACTGACCAATGAGATAAGAGCATTAAATTTTTCCATAGTCGCTACTGCATCACAATCCAGAGCGTTGTATTTGGAAGTCTTTGGAAGTGTGTGTAGCACAGAAACACGCTACATACATTTCTAGTTGCTCATTTGCACAATATTGATTTAAAAATCCAACAATGTATGTGTTGTACAATCATTTACTCTATGTTATTTTTTGGAATATTCCGACGGTTATAATGTTGCAGAATATGAACCATGATTCTGTTTCTAACAAAATCTGCAAGTATCATCTTATTTTAAGTACTGTAAATCATTCCAGAAAAGCTAAGGATTTACTGTAATTCTATTGTACACGAGTAATACCACAACTTACAAAAAGGTGGCGCTTTTTCCAGTTAAAATGCTACGATTCAGTGGCAAGAAAAATATGTGAACCCTTTGGAATTAACTGGTTTTCTGCGTTTAATTGTAATAAAATGTGATCTCATCTTCGTCAAAGTCACAAGTATAGACAAACACAATGTGCTTAAACTAACAACACACAAACAACTATAATCTTTAATGTCTTTATTGAACACATCCCATTAAACATTCACAGTGATGTGGAAAATCTAAGTGAACCCCTAGGCTAATAGCGTCAACAAAAGCTAACTGGTTGCTTTGCATTAAGCTGGAAAGGGTTATAAAGTTATCTGGAAGAGCTTAGATATTCATCAGTCCACAGTTAGACAAACTGTCTATAAATGGAAATGATTTAGTACTATAGGTACTCTCACTAGAAGTGGCCGTTAGATATTCATCTGTGCACAGTTAGACAAACTGTCTATAAATGGAGATGATTTAGTACTATAGGTACTCACTAGAAGTGGCCGTTAGATATTCATCTGACCACAGTTAGACAAACTGTCTATAAATGGAGATGATTTAGTACTATAGGTACTCTCACTAGAAGTGGCCGTTAGATATTCATCTGTGCACAGTTAGACAAACTGTCTATAAATGGAGATGATTTAGTACTATAGGTACTCTCTCTAGAAGTGGCCGTTAGATATTCATCTGTCCACAGTTAGACAAACTGTCTATAAATGGAGATGATTTAGTACTATAGGTACTCTCACTAGAAGTGACCGTTAGATATTCATCTGTCCACAGTTAGACAAACTGTCTATATATGGAGATGATTTAGTACTATAGGTACTCTCACTAGAAGTGGCCGTTAGATATTCATCTGTCCACAGTTAGACAAACTGTCTATAAATGGAGATGATTTAGTACTATAGGTACTCTCACTAGAAGTGACCGTTAGATATTCATCTGTCCACAGTTAGACAAACTGTCTATATATGGAGATGATTTAGTACTATAGGTACTCTCACTAGAAGTGGCCGTTAGATATTCATCTGTCCGCAGTTAGACAAACTGTCTATAAATGGAGATGATTTAGTACTATAGGTACTCTCACTAGAAGTGACCGTTAGATATTCATCTGTCCACAGTTAGACAAACTGTCTATATATGGAGATGATTTAGTACTATAGGTACTCTCACTAGAAGTGGCCGTTAGATATTCATCTGTCCGCAGTTAGACAAACTGTCTATAAATGGAGATGATTTAGTACTATAGGTACTCTCACTAGAAGTGGCCATTAGATATTCATCTGTCCACAGTTAGACAAACTGTCTATAAATGGAGATGATTTAGTACTATAGGTACTCTCACTAGAAGTGACCGTTAGATATTCATCTGTCCACAGTTAGACAAACTGTCTATATATGGAGATGATTTAGTACTATAGGTACTCTCACTAGAAGTGGCCGTTAGATATTCATCTGTCCGCAGTTAGACAAACTGTCTATAAATGGAGATGATTTAGTACTATAGGTACTCTCTCTAGAAGTGGCCGTTAGATATTCATCAGTCCACAGTTAGACAAACTGTCTATAAATGGAGATGATTTAGTACTATAGGTACTCTCACTAGAAGTGGCCGTTAGATATTCATCTGTCCACAGTTAGACAAACTGTCTATAAATGGAGGTGATTTAGTACTATAGGTACTCTCACTAGAAGTGGCCGTTAGATATTCATCTGTCCACAGTTAGACAAACTGTCTATAAATGGAGGTGATTTAGTATTATAGGTACTCTCACTAGAAGTGGCCGTTAGATATTCATCTGTCCACAGTTAGACAAACTGTCTATAAATGGAGGTGATTTAGTACTATAGGTACTCTCACTAGAAGTGGCCGTTAGATATTCATCTGTCCACAGTTAGACAAACTGTCTATAAATGGAGATGATTTAGTACTATAGGTACTCTCACTAGAAGTGGCCGTTAGATATTCATCTGTCCACAGTTAGACAAACTGTCTATAAATGGAGATGATTTAGTACTATAGGTACTCTCTCTAGAAGTGGCCGTTAGATATTCATCTGTGCACAGTTAGACAAACTGTCTATAAATGGAGATGATTTAGTACTATAGGTACTCTCACTAGAAGTGGCCGTTAGATATTCATCTGTCCACAGTTAGACAAACTGTCTATAAATGGAGATAATTTAGTACTATAGGTACTCTCACTAGAAGTGGCCGTTAGATATTCATCTGTCCACAGTTAGACAAACTGTCTATAAATGGAGGTGATTTAGTACTATAGGTACTCTCACTAGAAGTGGCCGTTAGATATTCATCTGTCCACAGTTAGACAAACTGTCTATAAATGGAGGTGATTTAGTACTATAGGTACTCTCTCTAGAAGTGGCCGTCCAGCCAAGATGACTCAAAGGACACACCGCAGAATGCTCAATGAGGTAATAAAGATCCCTAGAGTGACAGATAAAGACATGAAGGAATCATTGGAGCTGGTTAACATCTCTTTTCATGAGTCTACTGTACAGAAAACATTAAACAGGTATGTGTTCATGGCAGGACATCATGAAGGAAGCCGCTGCTTTCCAACAAAAACATTGCTGTGTGCCTGAAGTTTGTCAAAGACCACCTTGGCACCAGATACTGCCTTCAGGGTCTTTATACAGTGTTCCTTTAGCTAAAACGAACAGATTTCAATTTTAATTTGTACCATATGCTATTTCTCTGCTTAACTTGAATCGAAAAAGGTAGCTTCCATATGAAGTCCTCAGGCTGTAATGATCATTTCCATTTTTTATATTTATTATAAATATGTTTTAAGTGTAATTTGTATTTGTATTGTTTTTTATGTATGTGTTGTATTTCACTGCCGCAGAACAAATTGCCCTCACAGGGGACAATAAAGGTTAAGTATGTAAGTACTGGTAATGCTTGATTGAGGTTATTGCTGCCAAAGGAGGATCGACCGGTTATTAAATCAAAGGGATCAATTACTTTTTCCACAGCACTGCTAATGTTTAATGGGATGTGTTCAATAAAGACATAAAAGATTATAATTGTTTGTGTGTTGTTCGCGTAAGCACATTGTGTTTGTCTATACTTGTGACTTTGATGAAGATGAGATCACATTTTATGAGCAATTAATGCAGAAAACCAGCTTATTCCAAAGGGCTCACATACTTTCAATGCAATGTATGAGCCTGGATTCAGTGTGAAAATATGTAGGTAAACTTACGCCTGTTTTCATGATCATAATTAATAGATGAATGTGCAGTTATTCTACTGTAAATCTATTGTACTCTATACGGGTCATTTTGACCCAAAAATCATGTCATTATTTTTAAACATAACAAAAGGGTTAAATGGATAGTTCACCCAAAAATAAATATTCTGTCTTTATTTATTCACCCTAATGTAGTTCCAAACAGTTGTAAAGACTGACAGTCTCAGTCACTATTTATTTTCATTCCATATTTTTTCTGTTCAATTAAAGTGATTGTTGAGACAGTGTCAGTCACTTGTCTAACATTTTCCCTTTCCTGTTCACAGAAGACAAAAAGTCAAACAGGTTTGGAACAAAACGTGTGTGAGTACATGACGACAATGTTCATTTTTGGGTGAACTATCCTTTTAAATGGTCAAAATCACTTGCTGAAAGGTTCAGTTGATGTGTAGGTGTGATGATAGACTCTCACAAGTATCCTGTTCTCCTCTCTGAGAGCGGCACATGATTTCTCCGTCTCCTCCAGCGCTCGTAGCAGCTCAGAGTTCTGCCGCACCAGGAGCCCGTAATCCCTGCCATTCTGTGAGAGGAAACGACACAAAAGAGAAGAAATTCAGTGGAGCTCTTGAATCAAGACCTCAGTCACTCACTCACACACACACACGCACGCACGCACTCTCACACTCACTCACTCACGCACTCTCGCACTCACGCACTCTCACTCACACACTCTCACTCACTCACTCACTCACTCACACACTCTCACTCACTCACACTCTCACACGCACTCTCACACTCTCACACTCACTCACACGCAAGCACGCACGCACGCACGCACGCACTCTCACACTCACTCACACACTCACTCACACGCACGCACTCTCACACTCACTCACACTCACTCACTCACACGCAAGCACGCACGCACGCACGCATTCACACGCACGCACGCACTCACTCTCACACACACTCTCGCACTCACTCACACACATACACACGCACGCACTCACTCTCACACTCACACTCACTCACACAATCTCTCACTTTCACTCTCACACTCTCTCACACTCACTCACACACACTCTCACTCACTCACTCACTCTCACACACACTCTCACACACACTCACACTCACTCACTCTCACTCACTCACTCACTCACTCTCACACACACTCTCACACACACTCTCACACACACTCACTCTCACTCACTCTCACACACACTCTCACACACACACTCTCACACACACACTCACACTCACTCACTCACACACACACACACACACACACACACACAAAAGTTTAGACAAGGCTTTTGATAGTGAACGTAAATCTTTCCAGTTTCACATTAACATTCGTGTAATGGCAAATGCTCTTTATTGTTGAAGGTTCATGCGCACAGAGTTAATGACACGCGGTGACACAGAGGAGATGCTTTCTCTGTAACTGTGGAGATGATACAAAAGCGGTTGTGCAGTCAGATGTTTCGACTTCAAGCTTATCGAGCGATAGGATTACCTAAAATTCACAGTTTATGCAGAACAATTGTGGAAATCATACAAAACTGCAAGCTGCCGCAAATTTGATTGGTTGAATTTGCACCAATTCTTACGTCACAAATCCCTGTAGGGACTGATTATCATAGTTACCATGACTGTAGTACAACTTATTTTATTTTTTTGGGGTGGAAATCAGAGTTTTCATACAATTAACCATGGTTTTAATAAAGTAATATAGTAGTACCTAGGGATGGGTGGATATATATATATATGATACATCGCGATACAAAAAAATGGCGTACCATATAGAGAAAAAACGTGATATCTTGAAATCTGTCTATGTGATCATAAATGAAATGACCCATCATCATCTGTCTATCGGACTGGAATACCTGGAGAATCACCTCCAAAAAGTGCTTGAGACTAAAACGTTTCCTCCGTGTACAGATGATGGTTCACTCTCCGTCTCTGTTGCGGATGTAACCTGATCCTTTCGACGGGTGAACATCCGTAAAGCCGCGGGTCCAGACGGCATTCCGGGCCGCGTCATCAGAGTATGCGCGAACCAACTGGCTGGTGTTTTTACGGACATTTTCAACCTGTCCCTTTCCCTGTCTGTAGTCCCCACATGCTTCAAAACATCAACCATTGTGCCTGTACCGAAGCAAGCCAAAATCACCTGCTTAAATGACTGGCGTCCTGTTGCCCTCACCCCCATCATCAGCAAATGCTTTGAGAGGTTAATCAGAGATCACATCTGCTCTGTTCTGCACACCTCTTTGGACCCATTGCAGTTTGCCTACCGTAACAACCGCTCCACTGACGATGCCATTGCATCTACAATACACACTGCTCTATCCCACCTGGAAAAAAGGAACACATATGTGAGAATGCTGTTTGTAGACTACAGCTCAGCATTCAACACCATAGTGCCCTCCAAGCTTGATGTGAAACTCCGGGCTCTGGGCTTAAACAGCTCGCTGTGCAGCTGGATCCTGGACTTCCTGTCAGGCAGACGTCAGGTGGTTAGAATGGGCAGCAACATCTCCTCACCACTGACCCTCAACACTGTGTTCTCAGCACACTCCTGTATTCCCTTTACACACATGACTGTGTGGCGACACATAGCTCCAATGCCATCATTAAGTTTGCTGACGATACGACGGTTGAAGGTCTGATCACTGACAATGATGAAACAGCCTACAGAGAGGAGGTGCACACTCTGACGCGCTGGTGTCAGGAGCACAACCTCTCCCTCAACGTCAGTAAAACCAAGGAGCTTGTGGTGGACTTCAGGAAGAAAGACAGAGAACACAGCCCCATCACCATTAATGGAGCACCGGTGGAGAGAGTCAGCAGCTTCAAGTTCCTCGGTGTCCACATTACTGAGGAACTCACATGGTCCGTCCACACTGAGGCCGTTGCGAAGAAGGCTCACCAGCGCCTCTTCTTCCTGAGACGGCTGAGGAAGTTTGGAATGAACCATCACATCCTCACACGGTTCTACACCAGTACTGTTGAGAGCATCCTGACTGGCTGCATCACCGCCTGGTACGGCAATAGCACCGCCCACAACCGCAAAGACCTGCAAAGGGTGGTGCGAACGGCCAGAAACATCATCGGAGGTGAGCTTCCCTCCCTCCAGGATATATATAACAGACGGTGTGTGAATAAAGCTCGGAGGATTATCAAAGACTCCAGCCACCCGAGTCATGGGCTGCTCTCACTGCTTCCATCAGGCAGGCGGTATCGCAGCATCAGGACCCGCACCACCCGACTACATGACAGCTTCTTCCCACAAGCAATAAGACTTTTGAACACTTGATCTCTCACGATCATCAATCAGCACTGCACTTTATTAATCATCACTCTGTCAATATATTCTCCCAATTCAGTTAGTGTGTATATATATTTATACCCTTATCTAGTGTATGTGTATTCTACATTGTGTGTATTGTGTACATTTGTTATGTAAATTGTTGTGTAAGTTTATGTAAATTGTTTTGTGTAATATGTTGTTTATTGTAAAGTGGTTTATGTCTCGTCACTGTCATGACTGCAATGTTGCTCGGAACTGCACACAAGAATTTCACCTGCTGCTGCACTCGTGTACACAGTAGTGTGACAATAAAGTGATTTGATTTGATTTGTCCATCAGAGATGAGGCGACTCCACTTTCATTGAATAATGTGTCTTAATATCATCTGTTCTTTACACTCAGATAAAGTAGTAGATCGAAATATTCATTTTAATAACACAGCCCAGAGACTTCTCTCTTGTTAATAATCCGGACACTGTGTGTGTGCGAGTCTGTAAAATGCTTGTTGAACTCTTAAAGTGACAGTAACCTTATTAGCGTTTCTGATACAAATGAATGTAAAGTTCTGCACATGATCAGCCTGAATGAAGCCCACTATTTGTTTGTGATATTTTCTTATAGAGAAACTCTTATTATTTAAACTTTGAGCATTTACAGTATATTGTGTATTAAAGAACTTTATTTTCATGAGAAATCATAATGAGCATTTTGCTCAAACATACAAACTAATTTTGTCATACTTTGCCATTAAAGTGTTGTTATATCGAATGATGAACCTCATATCGTATATCGAACCGAATCGTGAGATAACCATATCGTCCCATAGTAGCATCCATAAAGCAACCATGGATTTACTACAGTAATATTGTAGTAAACATGACTTTAGTAAACAACTGTTAATTCTGTGGTTAACAGTGTTGGGGGTAACACAATAAAAGTAGCTTGCGTAAAGTAATCAGATTACTTTTTTAGAGTAATATCTACAGTAACAATATTTTTTTTTAGAGCATAATATCGGAGTTACTTTTTAAATGGAGTAACACATTGCTTTTGTACACCTCTACTGTCCCTGTATTGAGAGAAATCAGACGTAAACGTGTACAAACTTCAGGGAGGAGACGTAGCGTAGTGCATGATGGGCATTGTATTTCTATAGAGAGTGTGAGGCCAGAGACTATTTAGTAGAGACGAGTCACTTCTATTTAAATGAACGGGAGAAACTGGAATGCCCAACCAGGAAGCTCTAGAACCCAACAGTCAATGGATGTAGAAAGGAGCCAATCACCTTTTAGATACAGCCATCGCCTGTCAATCAACTCGTTAATGTGCATGCGCATTTCGTGTTTTAACGTAATATGATGTCAACAGCATTCAGTATGGAGTGGTGGCATAGTGGGCTAAAGCACAGAGATGGTAATCAGAAGGTTGCTGGTTCGATCCCCACAGCCACCACCATTGTGTCCTTGAGCGTGAGAAAAGCTGACTCTGGATCAGTGGCTCCGAACAACGTTCCACATCGATTGTGTATGCAGAGAAAATGTCTTAGTTTCTAAAAAGATTCAAAATTTTTGTTTTATAATAAACAAGTAGTTTGATTCATGAAACAAACTTTTTAAATACATTTTTATGACATATTGGTAGCATTAAAAATGATTCCATTCAAGTTGAAGTTGTGGCGTCTGTACTCACCGTGGATCAACTCAAAACAAGCGTGCACTGAGATGACTGAAGTGAAAAATATTCATTTATTCATCAGACTTATTTCCTTGGAGATGTTAGGCTGGCATTCCCCCACTGAAATTGATCTTAAATTGACTCTGGCATTGTCGATGGGCACAGCACATGATGGTGCCAGCATTCACAAAACTCCCGGAAGTCCCGGCAGACTGTGTACGATAACGGTGGTCTGCTGCATCCTCCACAATACAGTGCTCTGAAATGGCCCGCAAGGTCGGAATTATGCGTGCAACTTGTGTTCAGCGTAGATTTTGTGGGTGCGTTTGCAGTGTTGCATGAGTACTTTAGAGAATGGGGCGCTTAACCAGTGTAGGGATCAATTCATTCTTAGTGAATTTGCCCCTAACTGTGCAACAGCAGACAGTATCAGTCCTTGTGCTGTGTCTCTATATGCCCGCTGGCTACATCTAAAGGGTGACAGCTTTTATTTCACACACCAATGACCAAAGCAGTGTGTGTGTGTGTGTGTGTGTGTGTGTGTATGTGTGTGTGTGTGTGTGTGTCTGTTTTTGTTGTTATGCCAGCTGGATCTGGGGACTCATTTCAGCGTGGTGAGTATCTTCACCATCTCTGTGACAGTGTGACTGCAGGATTACAGTGGGAAGTGAACATGGCTGGACTGGGAAGAGAAATCGGCCCGGGATTTTACATGGCAACTGGACCAACTGTTGAGCGATGGGGGGGGGGGGGGGGGGGGGTTGGGTCATGTTTGAGGGTTGGGCATGTTCGCTGTCCTTTTATGCATATCGCGGTGTCGTTTTGTGGTACATTCTGCATAACACGGCGGCTCATTGTTGCGTATCGTGACCCATTCGGAACGTTTCATGGCCGGACCACGGACCACCGGCCCGCTCGGTTCTCCAGATGGCCATTACACCCCCTGATAGGCCCAAAAGTGCGTCGGCCCACCAGGAAAATGCCTGGTATGCCAGATTACCAGTCCAGCCCTGGAAGTGAATCAAAACCATAATGTGGAGTTTTGTCGGTCCAGTATTTTTTGGGGAGTTTGTGAAAAGCAATTAAGTGTGTACTCAGAAGGGAGCATGCCATTACTGTAAACAGCCTTGTGTAAGGGCACTTTGTAAAGGGGTTAAATTGCTCACTTTAGTTCAGAACAACCTTTCAAGGTAAAATACTTCCTACTGTAACAGCTTTATATGCAGAGACAATTAAACCACTCATAAGCTGATTTTCCCGAAAATGTAAAATCTGTGGCTCTATGGAACATTCTACATTGGTCTACTTGTTTTGAGCGGCCCGACCAGCCCGAGACAGCAACTTAGCTCAAACAATAGCATGAGTTTGGGGCGGGGCTATCCGCTCAGTCGACCAATCTTGAAGAGTATATCCAGGAAATGGTTGTTTTTGCATTTCCGTTTGGTGGCCAGAGTGGCACAGAAACGACACGCATCAAATTGAATGTTTTGAAACCAAACGACTGCTTTACTATAAATAAACCGTATTTGATACTTAACTGTTACCATTAGATTTCTTCAGCTACAATACTACTACAGTTACTTGGATACTTGCTGTTAGGGGCATTCACACAGGGAGCATACTTGAGCAGCAAAATTGGACCCACTTTATAGTAGGCGTCTTTAATTACTATGTACTTAGTGGTGCTATAAATGTTTACTACTTCACTACTAAATAAGTGTCCTGAGATACCTCACCAGTCTATGTGACCACTCTAGACTATGTAAACAGCAAACAAAAATGTGTCTGACTGTCAATCATTTTGCATGTTCTCATAGAGTTTAAGTTGCAGGGAATTGAGGCTTTATGCCATTTTTATGCCAGGTTGCTCATAACAGTTGCCAGTTGAGGGCGCTGTTTTCCTGCTGTTGTGTGTCTACTTGTGTTGCCCTCAGTAAAACTCATTTGGTATCTTTGGAGTTCAGGGTTTTGGGAAAAGGGGCGTGGCTAATCCAATGGCTCAGCATGTGGACATTCTAGAACGGCTACAAATGCTTACAGGACCTTTTAGCATTTGCTAAAATAATATATACATATGTTTTGTTGCATTGAACTTGCATTTAAAGTACCTGCATTTAATTACATCTGTAGTTTCAATTGGGGGGGGGGGGGGGGGGGGGGGGGGGGTTGTGGTTGGAGATGAGTCAGGTGATATGAGCGCGAAGCGATCGTCTGTGTTCCGCAGCTTTCGGGACCTTAAATAACGTATAACCAGCGACGATTACTGACCGTGCCAATGGGGCCAGTGCCCAGGGGCCCTTGACTGCTCGGGGGTGCCCTGGGCTTTAAGGCTGCATGATCTAGTTTGGTGACCCCCCTCCACTTGAAAACCCTTTTGGGCATGAACAACGACACCCCCCCCCCCCCCCCCCCCCCACCCCCACCCAACCTCCCCCCCGCCCCAACCGCTCAACTTTTGGGCAAGAACAACAAGCACCACCCACCCTCCACACCCCCAGTCAACAACTTTTGCGCATGAACAATGAACACCCCCTGGAGAAAATTGGCCCCAGGGCCTTTGAAAGACATAATCTGTCCCTGCGTATAACATGCGAGTAAGGCCAGACGGTGGACTTTCTGGTGCCCTCCTAGGGAGTTGGTGCCCTACGCAGACTGCATAGTCTGCTTATAGGGAGCGGCGGTACTGTTGCTATGGATCATAAAACAACGTTTAACTAAATAGTACATAAATGGTGTTGATGTCGGATTCATTGTTGTGTTCAGTCGATAGCTGTTGTACTGCATTGTTAGTGCTGTCTTGTTCGGTACACAACGATGTTAAATTAGCCGGATAGCTAGCTGCTCCCTAGCGACTACCGAGCCTCATCTGGCCTCATTACCGGTTTTTATTACATTATTTTTTTTTAAATTATAAATATTGATATCGTTTTATCAACAAGCCCTACTCTACATCCTAACCCTACCCCGACACCTACACATACCCCAACCGCCGTAGCAGCAAATGTGAATCTTGAGAGAATCTGGCAGGAAAACAGCACGTAGTTACACAATAAATGCATTGTATTGTATGTATTTTAATGCTAGTACATAGTAGATAAAAACACCTAATATAAAGTGGGACTGCAAAACTGCAGATAATGAGACTTGTTTTCAGAGATCATGAAATACGTTGAACTTTCATACCCAATTGACAAAATGCTTTTTCTTGTTGCAAGCATAAATCGGGCAATTTATTGAGGTACATGCTTAAAACATGAACAGAACAATATGCAATTTGTCGCAACAGAGCCGTCTATGCCTCCTGATGGACCACAACTGCTGAGTTTCAATATGCATATCTTGGAAAGTCAGCCGTACACTGGGAGATGCTGTCATGCAGGTTTGCCGTCATCTTAAATATGGTTTAAGCAATGAGCCTTCAAACACGTGTGAAGGCAGCGATGCCGCCTGCGGTGCTAAACCCAAAAATGGCTGTGATAGGGCTCATGTGCTTATCCGCGCCTTGAGTGATGGGTCGTCCCACGGCGGGCCTGTTGGGATATGATTGATGTCTGCTCATTACCGAGGCATCTGCGGTGGACGGCACGCCATCCTTTTGTCACCATTATGGATTGTTTGTGCCGTTCTACATTAATAGTTGCATCTCACATGCAAAGAGTCTTACACGGACCAAAGCTCATCTACATTAAAACAGAAACAGACATTTCAAGCATAATGGTGTCAACAGGGGTTCCCAGCACACAGATGGGTTTTCTGCTTGAAGGTATGCAAAACACATCCACAAATCCACAACAAAATCCATCGCTAATATCAAACAGGCTGTCAGGTGAAAATACATCACAATATAAGTCCACTGAATTAATGAACTGAAACAAAATAGTGTTTAAAAGGTACTGGGCTGAAAAGAGCTAAATCACTGGATTTGCCAGTTAGTGGAATCAAATCTGAGGAAAATATTCAGGGTTTAGTTTGAGCCACTTAGTATATATATATATATATATATATTAGGGCTGTCAATCGCTTAAAAATTGTAATAAAATTAATTACATGATGTCCCGATTAATTAAATCGCGATTAATCGCATTTAATCGCATATACAAATATTTGCTGAGAAAGCCCCTCATATAACAATAATTCAATATATAATGATTATACATATTTATATAAATATATAATTATACATAGTTATCTTTAAATATTTAAAAATTATATATAAAATAAAAAAATATTCAGATAATTAAAATGCATTGCATTCTTGTAGCAGAAGAGTTCATCATTGATAAGACAAAAAGCAGCTTTATAATTCAATGTATTGTTTACTACCATATTATTGATCATAAGTCAATCATTGACACACAGTTCACAGCAATCCATTACACAAGTGAATTTATCAATCAGTTGGAGATTTATTATGAGGGCTTGTTTAAGGACCCGTCAATGTACAGCTGCATCAGACATGCTTGTGTCGCGTCTCGGGTGTGTTGCGTCATAAACAAACATTTTTAGGTCACTGTGTCGAGTTAAATATAGTTTAATACTTACAACACATCTTGAGATCTCTTAGTTCAGATTTGCGCTCCATCAAGTGTTTTGAACGCAAGAATGTAACGCATGTTTGTGTTGTTCTGCTGAAGTGTTTCTTCACTGTATAAACTGTGTGTTGCTCACACAGCTGAAGTTTCACTTACTGCCCCCTGGAGTAAACAGGTGGTACTACAAGCATTTCTCAGGAATCTTCCTTAAACGGGGGCATTGTGATTAATTGCGTTAATTTTTTTACCACTTTATTTTTAATAAGATTAATCGCACTGAATTAACGCATTAAATCGTCAACCCTAATATATATATATATAATAACATGTTGGAAATGCAAGTCAAATGGCTAGAAATAGCATTTTAGCTTAGCATAAAGCTAACATTTTACACAAGGTTTATTTTTTTGTGCTCCAAACTTACTTCAAACATACTTCTCTGTCTGCTCGTGTGAATGTAACACACTTTGGATCACATAATTTAAATGTATCAATGTTTCCATCTAAAAGAACTAAATATTAAATGAAACAAATGACAATAAAATGCAAAGTAATCTCTTCAGTAACTTTTTGAATGTAACTGTATTCTAATTACCAAAGATTTAAATTGTAACTGTAGTGGAATACAGTTACTAATATTTAGAATTTTAAATACGTAATCCTGTTACATGTATTCCGTTACTCCCCAACACTGAATAAATATATATATATATTCACACACATAAAATGATCAGTACTTATTGTCGTTGAGTGGACACAAAGTAAATAAATATATAAATAGTTTTTGTATTTCCAAGTAAGATATAATGTTTTTCTTTAAATGAATAGTACGTAAGAGTCATTGACAAATACGGTTAACTGAAATTATATATAAAAAAAAAAACTTAAAAAAAACTTAAAAAATGTTGTTTAACCTCCTGAGAAGCGAGCGTGACTGCTGTGTGCATTTTCCATTTCCCTTTTTGATTTGTAACTATTAGCACCTAATAAACATGCAAAACATATAAAATAAATGATGTCCTCATATGTGGACAGAGGGACTAAGTTTAAGACTTAACCTCCAGTGTACTGTCTGTCTGCACAGTGAATATATGAATGCGTTTATTAATGTTAATGAATAGAATCATATTGCACAATGATAATTAAAATAACTAACATGTTTTTTCTACTTTTGAGGAAATGTGGTGGCAATTTCCACATACGTGGACATCGTGTTTATCAGCGCGCTGATGTGCGAAACATGAACAGATTTTTTAAAGCGGCATAACAAACAAAACTAGAGACTCTCCTCTTTACACCCAAACACAGAGATTTCTTCCCAGAGGCACTTTTGTTGACACAGCATCCGTAGGAGCACTTAAATGACACTATAGAGTCTTATGAACAGTTTTCAGTCGGTTTAAATTCATTTAAATTGTGTGTTGCATATAGCGCAGATAAAATACAATGTCAACGCATGTGGACACAGTGTCAAGTTTGTAGAAATGATCTTGATTTGACACCTTTACCAAACGTTCTGTGCATGCAATTTTTAGTTTTACTCTTGCAGTTTGATTCTTGCTTTCACAAATCTTACTCAGCTCATGCAAATCTTTCTAGCACGCTTGTAACTTCATTTACGCTCTTACAAAATCCCACAGACGCAAATCTTTTAGGCACAATTGCACTTCCGCGGTTCGAATGGTTTAGAACTACAAGAGGGTGTGTAAATGATAATGGAGCATTCCTTTTTTGTAGGAACTATTCCTTTAATTATGCCCAATAAAGCTTGTTTAAGGCCTATCTCGGCTGGTCTGTTTCAGTATAAACATGATGTTCACAAACTTGTGCAGGTGTGAGAGGATTTTGGCTGAGAGAAGACATGTCTGCTTCAGTTCCCATCATCCTTTTCTCTCTAATCAACGCAGATGCAAACAGAGATAATTGAAGAGTGCGCGCTGCTTCCAAACACACGCTGACCCGGCGACCAGCCTGGAGACGGTTTCCATGGCAACGCAGTTTTTAAGCCAGCGTTCCATCAGCAGTTTTGGCTACAGGCCGCTGAGGGTGTTACTTGGGGGAAATAATGTTAACGAACACATAATGAATGAAGCGCAGATGCTTAAGCACAGGTGGAGCAGTTCTCAGATCAGTGGAAACGGAGTTTCAGGGCTCTTTGTAACAGTGTGTCAGGCCAGCACAAAGACTCGGTTTGTAACAAATTGAGCCGTTCCAGCCAAGCACTCCACAGGAAGTCAATTAATCAG